>VYZR01092046.1:9922-21447 GCA_013400675.1 Oxylabes madagascariensis
GCCACAGTTTCAACATCCATACCCCGTGACATTAGGGAAGGATAAATCAAGGAGGATGACAGCTCCCTTGTAGAGACTGGTACGGCCCTGGGATCTGCCACACCCAACACCCACAGCTTCTGCCAGATGTCTCCAAGAGTTTTGCTGCATTAACCCCTTCAGGAGTAACTGAGGGCTTTATGCTGAACCTTTTTCAAGTAATTGCTCTTTTCTTTTTTCTTTTTTTTGNACATGCTGATTCCTAGAAGCACTACTGACCTACCAGTAGTTAACAGCAGCTGAAAGCCATCAGCAAATATAGACGCATGCCGCTTCACATAAAAAGACAAAATCAATTTTATTTCGAAATAATAACAATAGTTGATGTGAAGCCTATCAAAAATTCTTTGTACACTATTGCAAGTAAAAGCATTTGTGGCTATAAACGGCAAGCAAATGGTCACAGCTCTTAGAGTGAGACCCACCCCTATTCTTCACCAGGTTTATTTTGTGGATTTGAATGCAGATATCCAGGCAATTTCATTGGTTTCTCCTGTGCAAAATGTGTTCAAATTTCCAGTTTGTGTGTGTGTTTTTCATAAAAAAAAGTAAAGCAGTAAAAAAATAAGGCAAGGCTTGAATATTGCACTTCCTAAAACTACTTCCAATTTGCTTTCCAGTAGGTTAGGATTTAAGCTGAGCATCAGTATTTTTTTAAACAGTTTAAAGAATACACTTTTAGTTTCCATCTGTGGAAGAAATCACACTGAAAGTAATACAGTTATTGCAGCTCTTGTTGAAAACAAACATACAATAATCAAGGTTGGACTTGGGCAGAAAGACATTAACATGCCTACAAACTATTTTTCATTTGGGGAACATGCCACTAATAATGTTAAAAACACTAGAAATAACTATCTGCAGTTCACAAGAAACAAATTCAGATGCAGTTTTTATAATTTAAATAAATTGCTCATAAATATCAGCACTGATGAGCTGAGGGTTTGTTCTCATATACAAGAAGCTCATTTCAAGACAAAATTAGTATTTCTTCTTGAGAAAGCTTTTTTCCCTCCCGTTTGTTCTTCATACACGGGCTCACTGAGTTAAAGGGTTAAGTAACCATTATATTCTAAAGAGCAAACTGTTTGCCTTAGGGCCATCTCCTCCTTACTCCTGATGAATTGCCTGACACTTCATGTATCATACATTACTTTTCACTAGGAAGCAGCATTTGTTTCCAGTCATGGTGTAAGAACTGACTTTGGAAGTATGAAGCAATGTAGGATAGACCAAAAAAACTGAATTACATCATCATCTACTAAATAGTCTACACCAAAATAGTGATACATGTATTTATAAATGTGCTTGTACTTAAAAAAATGGGCACAGAAGTATATATAAAAAAATTCTATGCATACTAAGATGAATAGAAGACCAACTGTGAGAATCAATATTCTGAGTGACAAGACACTTTTCTGGACTAGAATGAAAGAAATGCAAATGTAATTGAGCGCTTTGCACAGAAAGTGTTTGTTAGATGTAAGCTGAACACATGCATCCAAGCCCCTGGCCCTGTTCCCTCTGTGATCTTAGAAAAACTTGTTTGTAAGACACCAGGGGTTTCACGTGCAGGTCCTGCCAGTGCTTCACACCTCTGAATCATCAGTGCACCTTCCTCCCTCTCTTCCCTGTGTGGGAAAATGAATGCTTCCTTACCACAATGGTACAGCAAGGGTTAAGTCATAAACATTTATAAAGGAGTAGAGACTGCAGAAGCTCTGGACTGCAGGGTATGCTACGACTGAACATAAATTTTAATCAAAATACTTCTACTAGCTGCAGAAAGTGACCAGTGTAACAACAGGTACCAGAACAGAGAGGAGAATGAATGCCTTTACACAACGTATTCAAAACATTCAGGCGGTGTAGAAGGAGAAAAATAAAATTCCTTCTGCAAGTTCCCCCCTCCCTGGGGAACAGAGGACAAGAAACATACTTAGGTGACAGATTTGAAGGGAGATAGGAAGGACAAGAACAGATGGGGGCCATTGCAAAAGGGTAAAGAGCTCAGGAATAGAGATTTCTCAAACAAGTTGTCAGCAAACAGCTACAAAATCCATTTACAAAACAGAAGTCTGCTCTCTCCTCCATTATCCTTTTAGTAGTCTGGTTTTTGTTACCAATAAGCCTAGTGAAATGAAGATCCAATGTGTGATGTTCCCTCAACAGGCTCTGCCCTTTGAATCCTGTCATATCACCAAGGAGCATGGTTCTATGAGTTTTACTGAAATCCTTTGCTTGTGTGAAAAATAACATCAAAATACATACTGAAAAAAACCCCTCACAAAACAGGTTGCAAAACTGAAACTTCCCATTAAGAATTGCCAAAGCACTTGCATGCACCACAATTCAGTTTTATGTCTAACAGTATGATTATCTGATTATCCCATTACAGAGGGCAAGAGCCAAACCAAAGATCCCCAGTAAGTCAGCATTATCCTTTTATGTCAGATGAGCAAACCATGTGCCTGGAAAGGCACATAACGAGAAAAAATTAAAAGAATTCTATAATACAGAAGGTAACAGACTCAAGGTTGTCCAGGCAAACTCCATTTCTAACTTGAGAACCTGATTTTGTAGCCTTTTCCTTTCCCTCAAACAAAACCTTCTGCATTAGCAAGACGGTCACATATTTGGAATGGTCTGTGGCATTCACAAAGTGCTCAAAACTTACACCTTTATTGAAGCTTCCAAAGCTATCTTTGGCATTCTGACTTTAAACAATGGAGCTTTGTGATTTTTCTGTCATAGGTTCTTGTCCAGCTATAAGTTTGCACACATGGCTGTCAGACTGCTCTGTCACCTAAAATCATTTAATCCTGTGCATGTTTGTATTTTTTGTTTGCTATCCCAACTGGAATTAATATTGTCACTCTTTATCTAATTACAAGGGTTTAAAAATAACAGAGAATGGAAAAAAACTAGAATAAGAATAGCCATTATACACACCAACAGCTGATTAAATATCTTTTATCCACTCCTTTATTCATATGAGACTTTAAAGGAGTCAGAGGAATGGGGCTATTTTTCCTTTTTTTGTAGTAGAAGCTCCAGCATCCCCGAAAGATTAAAAAAACTCTCACTATTTCAAAACTGTCCTTCAAAGCAAACATACAGCAACTGAGGAACTGTCCAATGGAAACACACATCAAATGAAATGCTACAATTAAGACAATCTATTTCACAGATAAGTAGCTCATTTTTTTGAAGGTAACCCATTACCCTCAATTTGGCCACAAGAAGAATTGCAGAGAGCGCTCTATGAGCAAATGTACTAGGAAGTAAAGGAAAAAATGGCATTAATGCATTTTTGTGCATCCTTTAGAGCTGCCTTTTTGAAGACATCATTACACATGGGAAAAAGTCACATTCACCTGTAAAAAATAAGCATTACGAGAATGCTTGCTTTCAAGAGCTCTACTGTATTCCAGCCTCTTGGTCATTGAAAAACAAAAGACAATGCCAAAACCCAAGATGGTGTGTTTGAATGGAAGAGGAAATTGACCATAAAAAGTTAACTCATATGACACAAAAACACAGTTTGTGTAGCTCATTGAAAGCTCAAGAATCAAAGAAAAATCTGAGAATTTACCCTAAATAGCAGAATGAGTAAAATGAAACCAGAGGGTCTTCCAGGACGCGTCAGACGATGTTGTGATACTGCTGTCGATTTCTCAGTGAGCTTGTAAACATACATGTACATTTCAATAAGTCATGACCACAAAAACACTTCCCTGACTTACTATCAAAAGCTTTACAAGGTAGCAACAAACCATCACCTAAATGCACAACGCCCAAGCTTGCTAATAGAATGGGCAAAAAGTCCTGCCCGGTGGCAGTTACGAAAGAAAGCAAAAACACATACACACAAAACCAAGTCAAGAAGTTAAGGCCAAAAGCCGCCCCGTCCCTCCCGGGGTGGGGCGCTGCACGTGCGGCCGGCGGGGAGGCCGCGGGCTCGGCGCCTCATGGGCCCCGGAGCGGGCGGCGGCCCGCAAGGCGCCGTTCCAGCCGCCGGCCCGTTCCCGAGGCTCCGGGGCGGCTTCCCCCATCCCAACACCGCATAACGCCGAGGTCTCCAAGCCGCCCGCCGGGGAGGTACTCACGGGTTCCATGTCCGACGGGACCGCGAGGCCCCCGGCGCTGGGGCCAGCCCTGAGGGGACCCGACCCGGCGGCGGCACCCGCTGTGCTCCGGGGTGGGCGGCTCTGCCCCCCGCTGTTTAAGGCTGGCCGGCCGGGCCGGGGGCAGGTCACAGGAGGGCTGGCACAGGTGGGCTGGCACGGGTGGGCCGGCACGGGTGGGCTGTCCCCCGCCGGCTGTGGCCCCGCTCCGCCCCGCCGCACCTGGGTGCGCTCGGCAGCGCCCCGGGCGTGCCCCGTCCCTCGGTGCCGCCCGGGCTGAGGGGCCGGGGCCGGGCCCGCGGGGCTCGGGGAGCCGGGCCGCACACGGGGGCAGCGCTCCGGCCTTGGAGGAGGCCACTGCTCGGACACCGTGCGCAGTCCTTGACTGCTCCAAGGAGCCAAGAGCTGGCCTTTCCAGCCAGCATAGCAAGAGTTCGATGGGAAGTCCGAATTGGACTTCTAACACCGTAGAAAGGGGAAGTGATCCCACAGCAATGTGCGAAGCTACATCGGTGTAAAACCTGGGCAAATGACAAGAAAATTAACCTCTTCCTTCTCTTTTTCTATATGCTTCCACAGCTAAGAAGAACCACCAGTGACAGAAACAGAAAATTGAATAGTTGTCTGAATTATCTTCCCAAGAAGATAAACTCATTTAAAAAGAGTGACTCAAAGGTGTGGATCCTACAAATCACTCTGTATCAAAAAGTGACTATGACATATTCATTGCGTGAAGTACACAAACTATATTTGTCCATATTATATACAGAAAACACAGGGGAGAAATATCTTGGCACATTTTTTGCCAAAACAACTAGGCTCTTTCTACCCAGGCTAAAAGGTTGTTACACAGTTCTGGAAGATCAGTTTGAATAGGTGTGGTTACAGCTTTATAGTTCTATTATTACCACTGTATATGATTTCATATAGCAACAAGCAAATATAATTAGATGCTTATAAGATGTATAGAACTTGAACCCTTTAATCACTTTGTGCCCTGTCCAATCACATTGGGTCTTAGTGGAAACAGTAACTAATGTCAACCAACTGTCCACAGTTAATGACCTAGGAAGCTGTTTACAGAACCCACTTATTAATCAGTCAAAAATGTTCAAATAATTAAATGAAACATATTACAGCAGGCAATCTGAGAACATAATATGAGGTTTTTGATACGTATAATGCCTATACTGAAATTCTTTGATGCTAGATGTTATAACTATTCAGAAAGGAAGCAGCTTTGGGGGGAAAAACATCATATTGATTTAATGCTACATGTGAACTTATTACTGCTACTCTTTATTTGGTCTTGCAATAAAAATGTAGGAAATACAAACAGAAAAAGTCTCTTAAATGAATCTTTTGTGAATGTGTAGCATACAATTACCAAAATGTTGACGTTCACTAAGCTGCTTCAAGTAAATGGATCTTTTCAAATTCAGAAGGCTTAAAATACATGTGAATAATAGAGATCTTACAGACAACTCATTTTACACACAGCTGTCCTGTTTTATGTCATGATCATCATGATTTTGAAACAGAATCAAAGAATCTTCAATTCTATAAACAGGAATTTAAAGACACATTACTTTGCTCCTTGAAATGTCTCGATGCTCTAAAAGCATGGTGCTGAAAGGCTGCCAAGCTAATAGGCCAGTGAGCACTAGGAAGAGATTAATTTTATACCTGGAATGAGTGTGTACAGTTTCCATGCTATTTAGTGAAAGGGCTGGAATGTGAACTGGAGTTTCCTTCATGGTGTAGGGTAATGTTAAACCCTGGAGTTACGAGCTAGCCTCTACAACAGAGAGTCTCAATTCAGCACTGGGACCACCTACAGATGCTAGTCCACAAGAAAGTAAATCAAAATGGGATGTTTGAGATGCTCACTTGCATTTTTTCCCCCCCAGTGTTTTGTTGAATACTGGTCCTGGTACGCCAAAACCAATGTGAATATTTGGGAATGCAAATATGTTATGAGCATTTCTGTTTATTTTGAAACAAGCATATATTAAACTGGAGAGGCATGTGCTAGCAACCACAGTCCCCTCACCAAAGAGCTCTGCCTGAGGTGTAGCCACAGTTGTAATCTCCAGGTGTGTTCTTTCTACTTTTCAAGGGATCCTGATCAATAAAAAGAGACAGAGTGAAAGCAAGGCAGTGGATCTACTTCCACAAGCTTCATTAGCCAGTGGTGATTAGGAGAGGACACTCAGAGTTCTAGATTAGTTTTGAAAACTGTTTGTTTAAAGGTTTACAGAAAAGTTGTATTAAATTGGCTTTTGTTTTTCTGTAGCTCACTGTTGACTGTTCAGAATGGATTTCTGGAAAAGAAAAAGAAAGAAAATGAAACCAACCAAGCAAATGAAACCCAGGCCTTTTTATTATTGATCACCTTAAGGTATTTGGTTTAATATATTGGATTGTATTACCAGAATCTGTATATTGGGTCATCCTACTGGGATAATTCTGATTTGTCATTCATTGTCAGGAGGATGACATCTCCATACCTTTTCTGGGGCAGCTGGAAAAGAAGCCAAAAACTTCTGGTGTGCCGAGTTCAGACTAGATTACTGAGCAGGAAGAACAATGATGAAGGAAGAAATTTTTCCTAAGCAAAACTGTGAGTAAATAATATTCCTGAAAAATTATCACCTCCTAAGTGACATTCTTAGTCAGAAGTAGCTGGCATAGGACACCATGAATATTTGAAATGTGAAAGAATGGTCAGAAAGAGTAAAAGCATTATACAAGTTGTTCTTTTATGCTGCGTGTCATGAGAGGTTGCTATTGCAGACAGAAACACACTGAAGTAGGTGACCACACCTTGAATTCATGTGAGAAGAGGCACTGAGTCATCCATTTTGTCCAAGAAAATACCCACAGGCAACAGTTACAGCTGTTGATATAATATGGTCATACACCTGGAGACGTGCACAGGTAAACAAATTGACTGCTAAATCAGTAAATTGATAAGCCAAAGAAAGCCCATTTAAAAGTATTTGAGAGAACAGCTGGGCCTAGTGGAGTGCTTAATATAACACTCAATATCAAATAAATAACCAAACTTCACAGTTCAGTTTTATATTTGGCTGAAGAAGAAATGTGAGGAATTATACTCACAGAAAGTTTCGTCAATAATCACTCGCAAGCTTTTTCAGTCATGTAGAGATTCAAATTATACAATACTAAATACAATCCTGGATAAAGTATTCTTTATTTTTCGGGGTCTTTGAACTTCAAGTGTGACTAAATACGACTTTGAAGTAAGAACACACAGATATATAAAACTTAAGGCGAGAGGTTTCATTAGTTTGTATTGTTCAACTTCAAGAGCATTGCCTTTTATTCTCACTCTTGTGTTTAATTCATTCATACACTGCCACTGCAGACCCCAGCAGCCAAGGAGACCTTCTGGACCCTGGAACAGATAATTTTCTGACTCCCTTCACCCTCAGGTTATTTCCTGTTCTCCAGCTGTGATGATTTCACTCAATCATAGTCACTCAGATGCCATTGCATACTACATGTGGGAGAAGCAACATTTGTCTATAATTTGTTTAGAGCTGCTTTAGTTAAAAAAGAAGAGTTGTGCTTATCAGGAGAATAAAAGGTACAGGGGTAGTTCTGTTGGGAATCAGTTAGCCTTGTCATGTAATAATCACTGTATTGTAACTTTGTAATAAACTTTAGCTATAGCATTTGATAAGCGAAGTTGTAAATTATTTGTGTTCTAGAATATTTGGAAAATGCATTTAAGAGTAATCACACTTCAAACCACTAGGGAAAAAATCATGTGATCTGTGCCAGCTGCATGTTTCTACTCAGCCTCTGAGGAGTCTCTCTGCATGAATCTTTGATTGAGGTTGGATGTTTATCATGTGTCAGTATATAAATTCAAAAGAATGAACAGCATGTCTTTCTTTTTCTTCAGTAAAAAAAATCGACTAATGCCACGGTGACCTCATACAGCTATGTTTTATGCTTTTGGCATTTTGTCTCAACAGGCTGTGTAGATAAGAAGGATACATGTCCAGCTGTAAAGAAATAAGCAATCTAATCATACTGCTGAAAATGATATGGTTCTGTTTCACTTCTGGTTCATCTTGTTTCCTCTTGTACCTCTGTTAAGGAGTGAACGTGTCAGGCTATGCTATCATTCATTAGGAAGGCCATGCCAGCTACAGAGTCGCTATCTTGAGCCAGATGAGAGATTGTTCTTTTTGTGGGGCCATTAATGTGAGTGGCAATGGTGAAATTGGAATTGCAGGAACACAAATTTTTGGTTTGTCATTCAGTGGTTGGCAGATGGAATACTGCATCATACAGTGGACATATAAAATGCCGAAAAAAGGTGGCATAACCAGAAAGTATGAATGAATGGTACTTTTCATTAATGTGTATGAATATATGCTTTTCAATGATATTAATTTGATTTGGGTAATGTCAGTGGTGTATCAATCCAGAGGAAGCAGAAGGTGTTTTGAATTTAAGCAGCTTATGCTACTGATGAGTTTTGTGGGGAACAGGTCTGTGGCCCTTTTCCTTTCTAATGGCTGTCTCTGTAGCAAATGTAGCAAAAACGAGCATTCTGGAATATTGCTTTCTTCAGGTTATATGAAAGAATTGAGATTCCTTGGGGGCTGCTCTCTGCCCAGGCAGTCAGAGGGCTCCTTTAAAGGTGGCCGGGAGTTATCGTAACTCCAGTGTTTAAAACGACAGAAGAAGGTTGGAGTCATCATGACATGATAAGTCAGGTAACACTTTCTGAGGCAAATGAGGACTTTTCTGACTATTACAGCTCCACAAGTAGTGTATGTCAAGCCCTCACAAATTATATGCTCTACTCTATCATTACTTTCTTTCACTTTGAGCTTTCTTTAATAAAGATCTTACCATGTGGCATTAGACCACTTGGGCTAATTTCATCTGTAGGAATGACATTTGAAAGAATTTTAACAGATTAGGTGAAGGAGTATCTTGTAAAAGCATCCTTCAGCCTGATTAGTTGTATACACAAGGTTTAGGAAAAAAAAGAAAGTCATGCTTCACTAGCCTCCTGAAACTCTTTGAAGATAACACTGCCAAGATAGGGTGTAGCATGGACATTATATTTCTAGATTTTCAAGAGTCATTTGACAGTGTTTTACCCAAGAGATTAATGGTTAAAGAGAGGGGAGTGAAGGGGCAAGAGAAAAGTTTGCTCATTAAATTGAAAAGTAGCTCTAAGCAAGAGCAATGAGGAGCTAGAAGTGTCATTTTTACAGATGGGGGGAAATAGAATTTGTAAGGTTGCAGCACTTCTGTGTATCAAGTTAACTTATTTACATAAATGGCTTGGATGGATGTATTCTTCTGAAACTAAAACAGGCTCATTATTATTCATTTATTGCACTAAGAAACTCTAACAGAGTTTGTAATCCCAGTACACTGAATGCTGTATTATTTGAGACTGTCCCAGCCCCCTTCTAGGCACTGTGGAATAAAAGCAGGAGGCAAGTGTTGTTTTCCTGATTACACAGAGGAGGTTCTGACGCCTGAACAGACGTGATCCAAGCCACAGAGGAAAAGCAGTAGATCTGATGAGTGAATGTGTTTTCTTAGTTTTCTTAGAATGAGATGAGATTTCTGATTGGGAGATGATACTTCACAGAAAACAACAGTAAATTCCAAAAATCATTGAAGTGCTGAAAAGCGAATATTGCCAGGTCAACAAACGTGAAATGCATCTCCAAATAAATATACAGTCTAATTAGAAAAGAAATTTATAGTTCATTGTGAAAGCGTGTCATTTAGCATAATTTATGTGTCTGTAAGAAATACATTTTTATATAGAAATTACTTCAAAGAACATACTTAGAAGAGTTCTCTCTCCATGATTTATTAAAAAAACCCCTTTAAAAATGGTGCAACATTCCTAATCAAAATTTTCTTAGTTCAAATATAACTTTCTAAATAAAAGCTGTATCTTAATTTTTTCTGTATGTTAGAGAAAAAGAACTAAGCAGAAAGGAGCACTTATTTTGGTCCATGGCATATATGTAATGGTACAGCAGTGACAAATGGAGTGTGAGCACCACTGTGTCTACAACTTGGGTTTGAGCTATTAAGCTTAGCAAGATGTGAACATGACCACACACATCAAAAGGATGTTCCAAGATGCTGCCCACCTCTTTCTGTGCATCCACTTCCCAGGATGCTAAGCTTAAAATTGTTAAGTGGTAGATGAAATTTTGAAAGGAACTACCTATACAGTAAAAAAAAAATTCTCTATTTAGATTAGAAATGTGTCTTGCATTTCTATATGTCTTTCTCCTAGTTTAAATATCCTCTTTCAAAAAACCCAGCCTTCTGCTTTGTTTTTGAGTTCCTAGGAATCCTGCCTGACTACACTTCCAATACAAGATCTGAATTTACTCTTGCAAAGGAGGCTTCATAAGACTCCAGCATAAATAATACCAATTTACCCAGCTGTGAAATGGAACAGATTGAGATACTTCATCTTAAAAATATCTTGTCTCTCTTCCGATTCTGCTTCTCTCCCTCAGATTTTACTGAGAGTTCTTGGAACTACTCAGTGCTCCTCTCTGCCTGTTTATAGGCCCTTGCTTTGTGCATATAGACACTTAACTGGAATGTAGCTGTAGGAACAAACTCGTGCGAGGTAAGTTAGAGTGGTAGTTTGTAGTATTTGATACTGCATGCTTAATAATTAGGGTATGTGCTTTTACATCTTGGTAAACATAAGGTAAGTTTAGGTAGTTTGATGGTCAATGAAAGTGGGCTAATCAATCTTGTACCCACCACAGAAAAAAAATGTGTGCATGAATAGCTGCCATGGATTACATAATGCACTGTAATTTTACCTTCTCTTGTTTCACAGTTTATGCCTGGAAATAACTTGTTCTGGTTGCTGTATCTGACTTGTTGAATGACTGATCCATGCATTACCTATAAAAGCTCTTCTTTAGCTGGAGTTGTGCGTGCTAAGGATTTTTATCTGAATGACAAAGGCTCTAACCCCAGTTCTTCATCGATGTCATTAATGTAATTATGTATGTTTGAGACCACNACTGTAATAAATGGTCTCTTTCTTTTTTTTAGTACAAGGACCTTTCCCTGATCAAAAAATCCCCAATTGCGTATTGCCAAACCCTTTTAGAAGCATGAAATGAACTTCCTTATGGATCGCTTTCATGATTGCTTCTTTCCCATGTATTTCACCCCACCCACATTTTTTAATGGAGCTGAAGTGAACACACTCTTTTAGGTTACTGCTATTTAGGCAAGACTCTGTCTAGCTCCAAGAATAATATTAGCTGCTGCACCACAGATTAAGGGTTGGCATGAAGTTCCAAA
>VYZR01092062.1:439-11528 GCA_013400675.1 Oxylabes madagascariensis
GCTTCTCGCCGCTCTCCGCCGCAGCCCGTCATGCCGGCTTTCCAGTACCCCGAGGTGTACCGCGACGAGACCGCCGTGAGTACAGCGCCGGCTGGGACAGCCCCCGGCGTGCGGCGGCCGCCGGGCCCGGCCGCGGGGCACCCGGCTCGCCGTCCCCCGCGGGGCCGCCTCTGGGCGGGGGAGCCGCCTCGGCTCCGGGGCTTTGTTCGGCCGCGTCCGCGGAACGCCCGGCGTGCTCCGTGCAGAGGGCCTGGGTTTGTCACGCCCGCGGGCCGCGGCGGCTGCCGAGGACTTGTTAGGGCGGGATTCGGGCCCTTGCGCCGGTGCCTCCGGGCACATCCCGCGAGTGCGGGGCCGGGAGCCGGTCCGGGCGGGCGGCAGGACCGGGGGTGCGGGAGCACCGGCCGCACGGCACATCCCGGAGCTTCGGTACCGGTGTGTGTGTCCGGGAAACCCAGGCCTCCGCCCGGGCTGCGGCAGCGCCAGCAGAGGAACAAATATTCTATTTATATAGGATGGCACATCTGTAACATAGTCCCATCTCCCTGTGTTTCCACCGTGTCTGGTTACACAGGGGATTACAGTGTAAGTTTGGCTAAGATGGGTTCGATTTTCTTTCCCTTCCTGAAAGCACCGTGCATTGTGCACCGGCCGGGAAGGATTGCATTTAAACCCAACTGTTTGCCGGTATGAGCCAAAGCTGGAACACATTCTGAAGTATTTACTTTCCTAGCTGACTGAAAGGCTGAACTGTGCAAGCCCTAGTAGCAGGTATCTAGTCTGTTTTTGTGTTCTGGAGGAAGGAAGCAGGTAAATTCAACCATGTGGATTAATCTTCGTGGGTTATTTGTTTTGCTTGTTTATTGTTTTGGGGGTGAGCTTTTGATTTTTTTAAATTATGATTTTTATGTATATACATTATGCACATATTTGTGGGCAGCAGTAGTAGGGAGGGCCAAACCAGAGACCGTTTGTGCAACTAGCAACCGTATTTTGGGTACATCCAGTAATCAGGTTTTATAATTTTGCTTGAAAACCTTAAGGGTCTTGGTTTGGTTGGTGGGATTTCTTTTTTTGCTTACTGATTTGTCTTGTGGAACGGATTTATGTGCATTTCACCATTTTTCTGGTGCTTTGTGTTTTTTTCTGAGAACTACTCTGCTGCTGTGGTGCCATCACCAAAGAATAGTTGTACTAGTAACTCACCTGGGAGCAGGCTGTTGGTTCTCTCTTTGCTACTTAGCACTGTATGCTTTTGTGAAATTCCAAATGCCCTTCATTGTGTTGGCTATCATTCCTTGATGGATAGAGTTTACTTGTATGCATTTCTTTTTTAAAATTACTGTCTTTTATAAATTCAGGTGTCAGATTACCATGGATGTAAAATCAGCGATCCATACTGCTGGCTTGAAGATCCCGACAGTGAGCAGACGAAGGTAACCTTTCTTTGTATGGGAATGGCTGTTTCCACATGGTTCTCTTTTATAAACCAGATGCATTGGTACTCTGCTTTTGAAGAACCTGCCAATATTTTTTGAAAATTTACATAGTGAACGAAAGTGTAGTTCATGTGGTACCTCATGGTACCAACAGCAATGCCATTGTTTTGTCCCTGTGTTTTAATGGGGGAAAGGTTGAATGGGGCTTTGAGCAACCTGGTTTACTGGCAAATGTCCCAGCCCATGGTGGGGGCATTGAACTAAATGATCTTCAAGGTCCCTTCCTATCCAAACCATTCTATTGTTCTGTGAAAGTCTGGAATACTTGCTGTAACTTAGATCACAGAATTTTTGAAACTAAACCCGTGCTTATCTTGCACCTATTTTTCTTGGCCAGTTTGAATGCTCAAGGTGGTGGCGTCATGCTGAAGAGAAACATTAAAGTTTTAGGGTGCTTTGTCCACTGTCCTAAGTACATCTAAAATCTAAAATCGCCATAATAAAATAGTTAGGAAAGGGTAGAAAGAAAACTTGGCCTTGCTTTCTTCAAAAACTGACAAGGTATGTGAGTACATTTTTTACTCCTTTTTAAAGGCAAAATCAAAAATATTTTGCTCCTGAAATTATGTCACGGCCGTTTGCCAGTGGTTAGGAGTGCCGCGACCTTCCTTAGAAGCATCCTGAAAAGGATGTTCTGCGGGGCACAGGCACATCCAAGCCGCTGGAGTGATTTAGCTCTCTTGTGAAAGCAGCTCTATTCGGGCAACATGGAGTTGTGTGACTTGGCCAGTTGGGTTGGGATTGAAAAATGGACCCACCAGGGGAAGAACTGAAATCAGACCAATTAACTGGGGTGAAGAGGAGGAAGGAGGGAAAGAACCATGAGGTACAACCAATTAACCTGGTACTGATAAAGCTTTATGGGGGGACGACAGACCTTACCACTTTGGGAGAGAGGCACTCTCCTAAGGTTTCTTCTCTAGGGGGCTTACCACAACCCTGAAGCCTAGGGCTGCCTTCTCTCCAGGGGAGAGTGTCCTCGCCACGATCAGGCTCCATAGCCTCCTGAGGTTTAACTGCCTCCACAAAGTCAGGTTTTGCTGGTGTCTGTTTTTGCAGATTGCAGGTGTTGCAGTGTTTTCAGCCTGCAGTCTGGTATAGCGAGCATGTGCTGTTGGAGCTGGTCTTTCACTGAGAGAGAATAATGAAGAATAATGATTGTGAGCCAGTTCCTCTGGTATTCATGCATAGGGAGTTGCAGGGATGATGGCCAGAAAGTGACAGGTGACAGTGTGGAGGGCATTTCCTCTGCACTGGCTACTAACTTAGAGATAATTGTAGTTCCAGATCCAAAACACTGGCTTCTACCCTCTATGCATGATTGTGTCAGAAAGTTGATGAAGGGTATGATCTCAGTTCAAAAATATCTAACAGTGTGGCTTTCCATTAGTGAGATTCCTTCTATGTTCTTCTGCAAATGTGCTTGCCATATACATTTTCATGAACCTGAGGTTGGTCAAATAGAGCTTACAGTAACTGTCAAGAGCAAGATAAAATGTGTGCAGTAAGGAACTGATTGCTTACTTACAAATCTGTCAGCATATAAAAATACTCCTGTAGATTAAAAAGGTTGATTTGGGATCAGGTTTTAGTGAAAAACTCTGCCATGGACATTAATATTGAAAATGAACTATTTAGAAAGCTGGGAGAAGTAAACACAAGATAATTTTGTGCCAAATTGAGACGAATGTATGTGTGGGAGGTATGGTTATGTCCTTCTTTAAGCCATGCCTTACAGTCACCTATTAAAGTGTTTCTTGGGATTCTGTGAAAGATTAAGGATTGAGAAAATGCAAAGACCTGATTTCTTGTGTCCCTATATTCAATACCGTAGCCACATACTGTGAACAGGTTGGGTGAGGACAGTGAATCACATTTTCTAGAGCTTGCAATTTATATAGGAGGCAGAATAAGGAATAGGGAATTATAACAACCTCACGAAAGTGCAGCAGCCCAGATGCAAACTGTCATATTGGTGGAATGAAGGTCATTACATCTTACTTGCCCACACTGGAAAAAGCACACACCTTGGCAGAATTTTGCAGTGCAAAATTGCAATAATAGCAGTATGACAAAAGGAGTGGATAGAGTTCCTGTGTAAGTAACTATGCAAGTATATCATATTCCAAAGTTTCAGGAGTTACTGAACTAAGGGAATTAAAACGTCTTTCTGGTTTACCTCCTTCATAGAAGAAGTCAGAAAAAAATGCTGTCAAATAAATATGCAAATGTGTTGGAATTCTGCTTTCCTAGGTGTAGCAGGAATAGACATGTCAAACATTGGTGTGCTCACAGAAAATAAATGAGTAGGCTTCACTTAGTTTCTGTATTGAGTCAGTGGAACATAAAGTTTGCTATTCCCTGAAGCATGAAGAAAGAAGCAAAGGGATATGAGGTTGGTTTTAACTCTGAAATGTCCATGGTGGTTTCACCTGATGTCCACTGTAGAGCTAAAGGGACTGGGATGAAGGAAAATACCCACAACAGCTTGAGTTTAAAAAAATTGTATTTATTTTCTGTGACTAGTCCAAATGATTATGTGGACTCCTGATAGCTACCAGTTTACAAACAAGTGAACATAGAAGGGTGGAAGAACATTTTTTTGTAATTGGCTAAATCAGGTATTTTTGCACTGTATGTAGAGTGCAGATGGTGCTGCACCTGATCCAGTATTGTTTGCAGGTTTACATTAAGTCAAGTGATTGTGTGGTTTTTCTCTGCCTTCTCTCTCCTTCTTGCACTAACATGAATGCTTGTGTCGCTCCCTTGCATGGGTAGAACCATCACAAGGTGATGTCCTGGGAGGGAACACTTGTGAATTAGTTTTTTATTGACATACATGCCTGACCTAGGTCATCCCAAGGCCAAATGATAGTTGGATCTAAAATGGTCCAAGAATGGGATCTTTCCTTTTCTAGCCACCCGCAGTCTACTTTTAATTAGGTGAAAGTCAAATACATCTAGGAATTTTCCAGCCAGGTCACAAAGATGATCTTATTATGTATGCAATGTATTTATCTGCTACAAAAGAGAAGATTTTTGGAATCTGCAGTTGGCTAAGCACATTCTTAGAGCTGATAAAGCCAATCATTAAGTCGCATCCTCAATCTTTTGTGGAAAAGCTGTTGTTCAAGAAGTATGCACTTCCATGTTCACAATCTATGTGCTTTGCTGTATCTCTTTTTTTCCCCCGTGTGTGCTTGATTGGAGCAGTCAAGAGCAGCTATAAGCAAACAAACTCCCTCCTCCAGATACGTACATAAAAACGAATCCTTGCTCAGGTGGGGACATTCCGCTCTCACTTTGGGGAAAGGAAGTGCAGAATGTGCGTTCATATTCTGCTGCTGTTTGGCCGTTGACTTCTACGACAGGTTGAGGAAACATCCCAGGCATAGCTGAAATGTGCTATGCTGGTGAAACACTTCTGGTAATGACACAGGCCACAACTGCAACACCTCACTTTCACTGTTGTCTTGGCTTTAGCTTAGTTGGACTTTCAACTCCTTGGTTTGTTTTAACACTTTGTGGGAAATAAGCTCATTTTTAGACTACAGCAAAGCTTTTTGCTGCTATGTCAGTCATATACAGTACCTTAACTCACTGACAGCATAGGCAGTAATGCTGAGCTTGTTCCAGACATGAGGGATGGACAAGTGACAAAAAAGCAGGGATCATGTGGGGTTGGGTTGTACTACTCTGAACATGTACTTGAATTAGGACTAGAACTCAAACTCTCAAATGTTCAATTAAATGGATTTGTAGTTATAACAGACCATTGTTTTATTCACGTTTTGATATATTTTCCAATTGCACTTTGAATATTCCTTTGTTAAATACTAAAAAAATAAATGCTCAGGGGCAAGTCACAAGAACTCTGGTAAATGGTTTTTTGTAACACTTAGGAAAGGTATGTGCTGTCTTGTGGGAGTTGCACTGAACTTACTCTTGATTGAATATATACATATGTATATACAAACTCTAAATACTTTGCAGAGTAATAGCAAAGACTGGTCATGTTAAAACAGTTTCTATTCTGAGGCTTTTTCTTGGAAAGTATACTGTCAGTGGAATAATTATCTTGATAGAGTAGCTTAGGAGAATGTAGAAAGGTTGCAAAAAAGCATGGTTAAGAAGAATTTGTGGCATGTGTTTCTTAGATGAAATTAAGTTTGACTATTGTTACAGAATAACAATTGGCCTACTTAATGGCCAGACACTTCAGCCTCAAGTAGACTATCTTTACTCTTAGTACAATGCTTTAGAAATTGTTTTGCTTTTCAAATTATCTTATTTTCCAAAACAGCCATAAGAGGTTGCCTTACTTGGACCCTTATTCTGTCCTTTCTTCTGCTATCAAAGTCTGTCCTGGTTCAAGGCTTATGATACATTGTCAGATGCAGATATCTACAGGTACAATAAAAATCTTTCTCTCTAGGTTCATGAAGGCGTACAGTTACTGTTAGTCTTGCAGCCTAAGTGACATCTGTTTTAAGTCAGCGTGGTGGATGGAGTTGTTTACTGTAAGAGTTTTTGCTGACATATATGCCTATATTTTTAAATGTGAGTGCAACCTGATGCTCAAAAGTGTGGAAATAAAGTTTCCAAAATGGACTGTATTCATCTCCATCAAACTCTGAAAAATCTGTAATTCCTTGTTCCTTTTTCATACAGCCATGGCATTCCTTTTACAAATAATCTTGGAATCTTTGGTGCATACTAATTGGAAATGAGAAAAATAATGTATTAAGTTCCTGTAAAAGCAAAATTACTGGTGATACAGTTGTGAGTGCAGTAATTAGTGTGTAAGTATGCTCTTTGAGCAACAAATGCGTGTAAGGAAAAGTCTGTGTTTCTTCTTTTGACGCAATGCCAGAGTTCTTCTGCCTGGCTAGCTCCCGGCACCATCGCTGAACAGTGGGCCAACCCCCAGAGGGCTGACGCGATCCAAAGTGTGGCTGTGGCTGTAGCACGAAGCGGCTACATGGCACCGATGGAAGTTTTGTCAAGGGCAGGGACAAGGAACAGGGAGAGGCCTTCTGCGTGATTTCCAAAGGTGCTTACTCCCTGCAGGGTCAGGGACAAAGGCACAGAACCTGGGCTCGCAGAGGCCTATAAGTGAGGGACGTCTTGGGAGAGGATACAATTTCCAACCAATAAGGGTTACATGGGGGATGAACATAAGGCAGAGAGTACAATACATAGACCAATGAAAGAACACAAGGGGAGGGAACAGTCTAACTACTAGGGTATCAAAGGTTAGGGGTTTGATAAGGAACAGTCTGGAAAAAGGGGCAGGGTTAGGGAAGGATTGACAATTCTGTAGAAGGAGGGAAGGGCAGGTCTAAAGAAGATAGACAGCCAGGTCAAAGCCAACAATACAGGGGGAAAGGAACAATCCATTAGGGATAAAATATACTGCAACAATACAAAATGGGGGGAGATTATAGAAGAGACCATTGAAACTGAGCTGCATTTGAAAACACAATAAAAATACACTGCAACATTCTTTGAATATCACTAATGAAAGAGGATGTGGTAACACACAGTTCCAGTATACCCTTGCAGCAGTGTTGTAATTTTGGTCATGTTACTGATGGATGAAACAGAGATGTGTGCCGGTTTCTGTTCCCTGCATGTAACTGGAAAGTGCTTTTGGCTGTCCAGTACACTGGATGGTCTTACACGTGTTTTTATAAGCCATCGTTTCTCTGAAAATGTCACAGGACTGGAAGAAGTTAGTTTATTTGTGTAGAATCCACAGTCCTTAGCTGTGTAAGTGGTCTTTGAAATTCATGTGTTTCCATTTAGAGAAAACCAATTCAGACACACATAATTCTCGGGTAGATTTGATTAAGTTCTTTCGCCATCTGATAGGAGGACGGTTATAGCGATACAATATGGAGGCTGCGTAATTTAACACTGCGATGTACCGTGCACATATCAGTTCTTCACCTGAAGAATTAATACGTGACTAAACACTGATAGCAGCTGGTAAGTGTGTGCTAGGTACTCTGCCTGTACAGCAGCTGGCTTTTCTGAAGATCTGTGAAGCACAAGTTGTGCAATGTGCATTGTAGCCCAGATGTTCCTATGGGTCAAGCCCTGCAATGAAGTGTAACTCAGATGTTACAATGTGTTGATCTGATTGCCCTATGACAGATTCAGGACAGGTAGAAACAATAGGCTCTTTCAAACCTCTTCTGAGAAGGAACTCCGTGTAAGCAAGAGATGAGTGGATGGGATTTCGTGCTGGAGGAGATAGCCTGGAGTTGAGGGTGACATTGTAGCTGCCCCTGCAACATTTGGCTGTGAGTTACAGCCACATACACCGTGTCCTGTCCTACCTGCTTCATTTTAGAGACAGAAAAGCCTGCATGTCTGCTTGTTAGTAGCTGTGATTCACCTTAAGATGTTTAGGTATTAATTTTGTGTTAATGTACCATGCTATAAATAGGGATGATGAAACACGAACAGAGCTCCAGGTTTTCCATGCATGCAACAAACAGCTGGAGTGGTAATGGTTTTGATCACTGTCATTACGTTTGTGACAGGGAGCTGGAGTGTTTTAAAGAAACCAGACTTCCCAAAGTTTTCCGAGATCGGTATTTTTTCCTTAGAACTGATCTGTGAACAGTACTTTGGGCTTCTCATGAAATACTGGCTGGGACTAATTCTGTTGTGTTAATGATATGAACAGATGATGCGCATGACATTTTGCATCATCTTAAAGCTCTTCCCAGCTCCTGAAATAATAGTGCAATCTGTGGGCAATATTTATCATTTAGGCAAATACTTTTTAAAAGCATGGTGTGCTTTTTGGAGGTTGTTACTTTAGTTTTGGGGGGGTTTTGTTTGTTTGGTTTTTTGTTTGTTTAGGGTTTCTTTGGTTGTTAGGGTTTTGTTTTGGGTTTTTTAGGAGGAAAGGCAGGACTGTCTTGTCTTTTGGCTAGTTATCCCAGTGTATACCCTGGAGAGTCATTATTCAAGATATAAGTTGAGTCTCATTAAAGAATTGTGGCATAATTCAAATAAGCATGTAGGATTCTTCATGTGTGACACTGCATATGGGGGAAAGATGTCTGTGATGCATTGCTTCTGAAAATGTTTTCTGTAGAAAATAGGCATTTCTGCTTGAGTTTATGCTTTTTGGTTGTTTTCTTCCAGGCATTTGTGGAGGCTCAGAACAAGCTCACAGTGCCCTTCCTTGAGCAGTGTCCTGTCAGAGGACTGTTCAAGGAACGAATGACTGAACTCTATGATTATCCTAAGTACAGCTGCCACTTCAAGAAAGGAAAAAGGTATGTGAGGAATGTCTTTGGAGGTGGTGATAAATGTGAAGCAAGTCAGAAGCAACTACTAATTAGGAAAATGAACTATAAATTATATTTGTATTTATTTCTTTATAGCTGGGAAGTAAGAACACTAAGCCAGTGTTAACATGTATGGTTGTGTGAAGCAGAACACAAGGTGCTTCACTCTCTCCAGTTCCCAGTCATATTATCTTATTCTTTTGGTTTTATTTCTTTTTATAAGAAGAAGAATTTGTGAGTTTATCAGAACTCAAACGATTTTGTAGAATAATTATTGTAAAAGTAATGCTTTGAGGAGTTCCTTTAAGAAAGGCTTGGTCACTGTCAGTATTGTTAAAGCACGTCGTCTGAAAACAGTATAAGCCTATTATGTGCGTTCTGTTCCACATATTTGCTAGACCACTGCTCTTACATTGGCCGTTCTTTGAGCAGCTGGTAGACTTTTTTTGTTCAGTCATAGCCAGTGAAAAGCAGTAGGAATTCCCTTGTGAAAAACAGTTCCTATAGCTGCAGGGTGTATGGGGAAAATCCTTTGGAGGACTTAAAGCATCTGATGGAAAAAGATCTGTTTTCTTAGGAACAAAGAAATCCTGCTATATTCCAGTGCCTAACCTACTCATATTCCTGTTTTAATTCTGTGGTTAGGTGAAGAGATGGTGTTTCTGTGTCTTACCCAATGTCTGGAGACTGCAGCTGCTACTGAATTTAATTGTGACCTCTTTTAGAAACACTAGCAAGCTTCTAGAGAAAGGGAGTAAAGGGACTTACATCTCTTAGACCTTCAGCTTACTGGAAGAGACAATGAATTGGTCTTCAGCGTGAAAAAAACCCAGGCATTACAGTTGTGTTTGTGTAGTAAAGTTCTATGAATATGGCTGTTATTTTCTTTCAGCTCTGTAGTTTCTTAGCATGTCAAGAGCATCACTCACTAAAGACAACTCTGTAACTGTTCCTACAACTTTTCCAAACACACATTTGTAGGGACATTGAAACAGTTTTGGTTGTGTTTCATTTGAACATAAGTCTGTCACCCAGTATGGATTGAAAGCAGCTGTATGAATGGCGAAGCTGAGAACATAAGGGATGGGAACCTGTGCCAGTACTTGTAACAGAGAAATGCTGCAGCTGCCAGAGATGTCTAACATAGACAGTTATGTGGAGTTTATAGTATACTTAGAATTCTTTGAAAAGCCCTGTGACAAAGGCAGCTTCTATTTTTAAAGGATATTTTGGATGCATCCTAGCCATGACTCCCAAAGCTACTGTGAAACTTGCATTTCCCTTACCTATTCATCTGTCTTTCATTCACTTCATGACAACCTCATACAATTTTTTAGTGCTTGCCTAAATGAAAATCAGAGTTCTTACTACTTAATTTTTCCCTCTTGTGTTCTTTTAGGTATTTTCACTTCTACAATACAGGGCTCCAGAATCAGCGAGTTCTGTATGTACAAGACTCCTTGGATGCCGATGCCAAAGTTTTCCTTGATCCAAATAAGCTTTCTGATGATGGCACTGTGGCCTTACGAGGTTAGTGAGACAGCAGTTCCTGCTGAGTAAGTCTCCGTCTTTATCAGAAGTTGAAAATTTAATTAAAGTAATTATAATAGCCCCATGTGGATATGTATGGTGTTTCCGAAGAACACTTCTAAATCTACATTTTTTTCCACAACTAACTTGGTTCAGTTTCCCAGTGCTTTTTTTCACAACTGTGTAACAGGTTTCCAGTGAAATATGAGTAGCTCTTGAGGCTGTCCATACCAAGAAAAAAAGTTTATGTATTTATATTGATTAGTCCTCTTAAAACTGTATTTTGCATCTTTAACAGAAACCAATGAGTTAGAGACTGTGAAGGAACACAATTGTGATGATCTGTGGTGATGCGGTGATCTGTGATCACAAAATTGTTTGTGTTCACTAGAGCTGTAACTTCTCTTAGCTGTCCATTTTCACACTCCCTAGTTGCTCATTTGTAGAAGCAGGCTCTTGGACTTAAAAGTCCTCTAAGTCTGTTCAAGGACAGTTAATAAAAACAGGACAGAATAAGTGAATGTTTCTCTAAAAGTGACCTAGTTGCAAAGAATCAATATGGCTTTTTTTATGGAGAAGTCCTGCCTTAATCTGTGTATATTGCATTCATATAATCTCTGTGTATTTCCAGAAGTCTTACAGCATAGTCTCCTTCCAAATGCACTTAGAAAACCAACAACTGTGTAACAAGAGGAAAAGCTCCTGCTGTTGGTTAATAATGGATTTAAGGGCAGGGAAAGGAAGAACTGA
>VYZR01092075.1:2157-23410 GCA_013400675.1 Oxylabes madagascariensis
CGCATGAGATCAGCAGTTACTTTCAAGAGAGCTGGTTCTGTATCTCAAGGATCTTGATAATTCAGCTACAGAAAAATTATCTCATCCTTGGAACTAAAGTCTGTCTCTTTGCCCAACCAAAAAGCTGTCTCATTTACAGGCTGCCTAACTTGATTTCAGAGGTATGGACACTCCCAAAGGTGCATTTGCTTTGCTGTGCCATCATATGAGAAACTATTAGGGAAACTTGGAAAGAAAGCTCAGCACTTTTCTGGGAGGAAGGGCTGTGATGAGACAAAGATCTCATTAAGTTCGCTTTGCCATCCATACTGTGATAAGGACTACTACCTGCTGTAAGCACAGGCATTTGACTTTGTCTAAGTAAGACAATATATTTAATCCTACAGTTCCAGTATCCTATGACACTGTAATCTATGGTTTACCCCAAAACTAGAACTGAGAGGCTCATGCTACAAAATATGGAAACAGGGAATGAGGCCCTTTATAAAACAGTATTAAAGAAAACTAGTCTTTGCTACTATTTGGAGCTGGGAGAGCCTTGGCTGGGGTATTTTGACTTCCTACCTCATTTCTGATTAGGAGGGCAAGTGCTGAAGAGGAGTGCAAGCAAACTAAAGGTGTTCATGTTGTTAGTTGACTGTTCTCCATCTTCTAGACAGAAGGCTATTCCAAAACTTCATGTATTCTTGACTGAAATTGTTCATTACTTAAGTTGGGGAAGAAGTTTCACCAAGGAATACAGACAATTTAAACCTGTGGTGTTTTGCTTTCATTTGCATTCTTGGGATGGTTGGGATGGAAGCTGGCAGAGTGGGTATTTCTGAGAGACAACTAGAACTCTGCTGTTAATCTGGGGGAAATGAATGTATGTTGTGCATAGAGAAAACTTCTGTAAAATTGGGATTAAGAACTGTAAAATGGTGGCAGTTTGAGAGGCCATTTTGGAAGGCACAGTTTAAAAGTAACTCACTTGTTGTGCAACACTTTGTGTTCATTAAAGGAGCTGCCTGGATTTATTCTATGAGCAGAACCTCCTGGAATTTTTCGCTGTTCAAATCTCAGTATGGCTGTTAATTCAGGAAGCAACCACACCAAATCAGTTTTTTCAGGAAGCATTTCAAGTCTTCCATCTATTAATAAAGATTCAGCTCAGCTGCAGAATCTGTTTACTTGTAACTTGATAGTAGTGCAAATACGCACCTGATTTCCACAGAATGTAACATATGGTTATTTGCCAGTCTTTCTACTTCTTGTTTTAGTTCTCATTTTTAGTCCTTTTGGGGTTTTACTGTCTTTTCTTTCTTTCTTTCTTTCTTTCTTTCTTACTTTCTTTTTTTTTGGCTTCAAGGGAACCAATTTAATGGATTTTTTCATGAAGAATCATTTAGGATGAAATAGTGTGGTTGTATTATGGGAGTAACACCATAACCTTTTGCTGGCACCTCCCTAACTTCTCACCACAGGATGCATTTTCAAAGTTGTAGATGTACACAAGCAACTAGTTTCTGCTTCAAAAGTTTGTTCTACTACTGTGTCACTTCATATCTGCTCAGCAGTCCACCGAGCCCTGAGTGACCCAGGGCTTCGGTCTCCCTTAAATCCTAAGTCTCTGATGGAATCAAATAGAGAGCTTCCATAGCAACCTGCTTGTGCCCCCTGCTTGAATTTTCCACTTAATTGAGTGGTATGTGCAAGAAATGCCAAAATTAATGTTTCTTGCCAAAACAGAGATATGAGACCTCCTGTGATGTGGATTGTTGACAACAGCTATAAAAATGTTTGCATTTACATTTGCAGTTGGTGCATAAGAATGTGTGCACTGTTAACTACACAGTGGGCTGCTCCTCAACATCTCATCAGGAAAGCTGCTTTTCAGGTTCTGAAGGTGACAAACAATGGATTCAATGGCAAAAAATCCCCACTTACTTATTGCTGTAGGCTCACAGAAAAATAAAAGAAGACAAGAATGGAAGCTAGAATGGAAATTGTGATGGACAAGATCCAAAAGGACTCCTAATTAGTAAAGTATTTGAGAGTAACGGTTGTAAGGTCATTGATTGTTGAATGTGTTACCATTGTAGACTATTCTATGTTCCGGTTTGTACCCCACTCCCAGTTTCCCCTTCTCCAAAACTGTGTGTACCCCAATCCCAGTTATCCATGCCCTAAGACTGTTTTGTGACCCCAATCCCAACTTCTGATCTCCCCAGTTGAATGTTCTGCCCCATTAAGAACCCCAAAATCCCCTTAGTAGCCCAAAATTTAGCCGCCGCTGCTCCCAAGTACCTACTGCCTGCTCCACTTCCTGCTTCTGGATCCTCCTCCACCTGCCTGTCGTCCCAAGACTGCCGCCCCTGTGTAAAACACCTGATTACCCATAAGACTTTGCGGCAACCAGAAGGGGAATTCCTTTTGAAAACCGCAGATCTACACTAATTAAAACTGATTTCTCAGAAATAGATCGCGACAACATGTAAGCNCCATAGTAATTACTCTCTCAGTAAATGTGTTTAGCTAAAACTGATTTCTCAGAAATAGATCGCGACAACATGTAAGCAGGACCGTAATACATCTATGGACAACTCCCGTCACCTCGCCATGACATGGGAAAAGAGCCAAGACAATGACCCTCTAGACCAGAGCGAGCCAGACGAGCTTTCCTGGGCTCTCGCGAGGACGGAAGGCCCGACTCCGCCTGCAGATGGAATCGACTTGTGCCTCCTCTTTGGCGGATCCAGGAGCAGCGGCGTAGGCCATCCCCTGAGCCACCCACCCCCATATTTCTAATAAAGGCATTTAAGGAGGTAACATCGTCTCCTGCCCTGATCATTCCTAACAGAAAGACTACTATATGCTGATATTCCTGCAGATGAAAGGAATCAATAGAAATATTACATTCAAGCTATGAAGAATTTCTCAGTGGGGGTTTCTAAGTAGTTTTAGCTAAACACATTTACTGAGAGAGTAATTACTATGGTGAGCTGGGCCATACAGTTGGTTTCTCTGAGATGACCAGCTCAGGGCCTGAGACCCATCAATGACCTCTCTGCATTGGCAGCCAGAGAATGGCTGCAGAGAGGGAGAGGGGAAACAGGGAGGATGACCTGGCTGCAAGCAAGGCATCTTTGGTCACAGCAAAAAACATCTGTGTTCAAAACCCCAGGGACTGTTAGAGCACTGTGGGAAACAAACCTCTCACTTTAAAATGTCAAAGGTTTATTAAACCTTAACAAATCTAACAAATGACTGAATAAGGAGAAAAAGCATTGCTGGAAACATGGAACTAAACCGCCATGTGCTCACAAAATGGCTGCTCCACCTTTTATACCCCTGGTGCTGCATCAGGTAACCCTGGCCCCTCCCAAAGTCTGCCAATCAAGTCTGCCAATCAACTCCTTCGCCATCCATTGGTGGAGACTGCTTTCTTGCAGCTTGATTGGAGGTCAGATGTTGCCATGCCACGCCTCCTAGTAATAAACCTGCCCTCTCCCTAATGCCTGGACTGCTAAGGCTGTCTGATGTCAACAATACAAGGGGGAGGGGGAAAGGGGACTATGTGGAGAACAAATCACATAACATAACTATACATCAACAAAACTTTCTTAATATTCATCCCTTAATTGTGAGAGCCAACCATCGCATTACCCATCAACAACGGCACTAACGCTATTGACAGGCACCATCTGTTGGAGGCCCTGCTTTTGCTGTATTCAGTGAAAGGTGCTACAGCTTTTAACGTGGATTCAGTATCTAGTTCCTGGTCATGGCAAGAAATATCTGCCCCTTTAATCATGTTTGTAGAGAAGACTGTTCCCATTTAATAGGCCTCTGCAAATCTCCATGAGCAAAACCATTTAGCAAGCAAATAAAGTACTTCAAAACTATCTTTATAAGCCAAAAAGATCTTTTAACGATGTTGAAAAAGAGTAAAAGCAAGTCAGTCAATTCTTTTATTGCCCTTGAACAAAAGTTTCCAAGGTGCTCACCATCTCTAGCAGCAGACAGTAGAAACCATTTCCAATGGGATTAAGACTCCCACAGTACCCACAACACATGCAAGCCCCTAGTTTATAAAAGACTTGTAAAAGAAAAAAAAGTCCAACCCAGTTATCTAACCAGTTAACCAAAAGACGTTAGAACATACACCAAATTTGTTTCAGCGTACGACATGAAAATTTACTGTTAATGAAAAGAACTTACCTGCTGTAGGCATTGAAGCGTAGCAGAAAACGGACATCATCACATTCAGTATTACAAGGTACTGTGTGGGGTTTTTGGCAAATTTCTCCTGGTGAAAAATGTCTGAAATGTCAGTATAAATGTTAATGACAAATGCTAGTACACACTGCTCACTAAGAGACAAAATAAAGCAAATTTGGTCCTCCTTTTTGAAATTACTTACTGTGTTAAACCCTGTCTGGCTCTGTTTGGAATGTGGATATCCTGCTATTACTCTCGCACTATGGCTCAATCACTGAAAACTCACTACGGCACCTGATCTTGGTTTGTGGCTTGACACCTACTCTGCTCATGTTTCCACCTACCATCACCTCACTTTGGTAAGCAGCAGCAGTACTGTCATACCTTTTTTCAGACTGATACAGATATTTTCTGATAGCTGTATGACTTTTGGAACAAAGCTCTTCTGACTGCTAGGGGAACCCATCAAACACCTTTCCATCCAGAGTGGCTCTTTATATTTTGTGTCTTTTTAATGCAGACAAACTTCACTTTAAAATATATATCACTTCTATAAAATATAGAATCACTTCTATAAAATATAGAAGTGATGTACTGTCTCTCCAGTGCACGTAATTTTGTGTTTTACAGGAAAAAACAGCAACCTGTTGAGGAAACTATTGTTTTGGAGTGCGAGCTTGATTTTAATCCTGCTCTATGCACAAAAATAAGGTAGCTGTAAAAGTTCCTGACTTGTTAACAAGGCCTGTTTATTTGGTATCTAAACAACAAATTCTGCTATAGAAGTACCTCAGGGACTGATTTTATTTGGGCCATGTAATCAATAACTTCTAGGCAAATTCAAAAGTAAATCCTGTTCTTGAACAGCCCATTATCTATAAAAAAAACCTAGCAGATGGAAGACTATGGAGTATGAAAGACTAGAGCTGAAATGGCTTCTTCAAGATCATGAAAGATCTGGTGCTGGACAGAATCAGCACTGAAAATGAACCAGGTTCTCTAAAGACTTGTTTATAGGAGTGCCTACAGATCTGAGGTGCTCTAGAATATGGTTACCTAGGGGATTATGCAAGTAAAATTGGTACTGAAAAGATGATCACTCAGTCCTTGTGGGTATTTCCAGTCTTTACTAGATGCTGCTCTCACAGCATCCTGGAGACTTTCCTTTCTTTTCCCAGATGGGAGCCCTATCCCACACTGTAGCAACAATAAACAAAATATTGTTCGTTGAGGCTGAACCAAAGCTCACAGATGTTAAGGGCTCAATCTGTTACTTCCTCAGGAAGAGCAATTGCAATCTGACTCACCGCTCTGCCCTCCTCCCCCCCCCAGGAAAGAGCCTCCTCCTCCTGCCAAGCACAGCACAGCCAAACCACAATCAGCAATGTTCCCTCTGCAAAACACACCCGGTTGCACCCGGCCTCTCACTGCTGGGCAATTCGCTCTTCTATTGAGCTGCATTCAAATGACATAGACAAACTTCGGAAGTTTAATTAGTTGTGAGGGTATTCAGTGCTGTGACAGAATAACACGCCTCCAGTGCAATGGGTTGTTTTTGCGCACAGTCAACAATAATTCCCACACTTAAAACTTGTGATTGATTGTAGATTATTTATCTGATACACATTCCCTTGGCTGCCTTCAGAAAAGTTTTGGGTGTTTTTCCTATAGTTTCCAGCAGTTTCCCTGTGGGCGGCACTATGAATGTGGGCACTCTGGGCACTCTTACCGTAGCACGAGCTCGCTCTAGTGCCCACAGTGTAAGTTGCAGCTGAAGCTTTCAAACTGCAAGCCGGACTCTGTCATAAAATCATAGACCATTCGTCTCTGTTCCCGCTGTTTTTAAAGGAATGAAAGCCACAGATGATTTGAGGTCAGAAATTATAATTTATTCTATTTTGGAAGTCTCCAAATAGCTGTTGGTCAGGAAACTATCACCTTTCTTTAGTGTAGACAGTAAAGCATTTATAGTCAAGAAGATAAACTGGCAGCAAAACCATTTATTCTTTCTATTAGCTCCAGAAATAATCCAAAGTTTACAAGAAAGGTTAATCATGAATTAAAGTGCATCTGTGCAGAGGGAATATGTAGATGATTTCCCCAAAAAATAACTCTGTGCATTCCTTACACAATCCTCTGTTCCCTGAGCACCATCTAGATTTAAGCATTGGCCCTGTGAAATGCCAGAACAATTACATTTTGAATAACACTGTCTCACACAACACCTGCAATAATATAGTGATTAAGTGTGTACATTTGTACTTAACCCACTGGCTGGTTCAACTAAACACAATGCACTCTGCTACTCTTTGTGCCTCACTCTGTTCCATTCCTTCACCATGGGGTCACTCCCACAGGCTGTAGCTCTTCGTGAACCGCCCCAGCATGGGTCCCTCCCACAGGGTGCATTCCTTCAGGAACAGGCTGCTCCAGTCCTCCATAGGGTCACAAGTCCTGCCAGCAAACCTGTTCCAGTGTGGACCTCCATGGGCTGCCTCACCATGGTCTTCTCTATGGGCTCCAGGGAATCTGCTCCTGCAGCCAGACCACCTGCTCTCACTCCTTATTCAGCAGCCGGGGTGTCTGCAGGGCTGTTTCTCCCCAGTTTTCCACAATTGCTGCAAAACACATTTCATATTTTCTTAGACATGTTCCCAGAGAAGCAGCACCGGCACCCTGTTCTGAGCGTCTGAGCCGTGCCTGGCGGCAGGTCCTTTGGATCCAGTGGGAATGCTGTGCTGGGCACTGGCATTCCAGGCCTGTTGCCCACGGCTGCCCTGCAGCCCCTGGGCACCTGCATCCAGCACCACCCTCCGCACACACGCAGCCAAAATCTGTGGGGCAAAGAAAGGGCGGTGTATTGTACTTTCATTGCTCAATAGAGAGTTCCCAGGGCTGAAAGAAGTGTTTTCCATTGAAAAAATCGCACATCATAAATGGTAAGATTAATATAAAAGAAGTAACTGTGGATTAACTTTAAATGGAGGCATGATGTCTTACACCAGCCTGGTCTCACGATCCTGATCAGCAATGGCCTTGTTGGACATGTGGACAGGACAGCCTGCTCCTTCCTACCTTTCACAGCCAGCCTGGGAAAGCAGGGCTGGGCAGAGCTGATCCTGGGCACTACTGCCTCCGTCCTGAGGCCCTCCTTACCCTCTGCTTCCCTTCCTTACCCTTCTCATCCCTTCCTCCCCCCTTGTCTTCCCCATCTCCTTCCCTTCCCCATCCTCTTCCCTACCCATTCCTTTCCCTTTCCCATCCCTTCCTCTCTCTTTCTTTGCCTTCATTCTTCCCTTGCCCTCCCCATTCCCTCCTCTCCTCTTCCTCTTCTCATCCCATCATATCCTTTCCCTCCCCCAACCCTTCCTCTCCTCTTCTTCTCCCTTCCCTCCCCTCCATTCTCCATCCCTTCCTTTTGTACGGAAAATCATGCTATGAAAAGCCAGTGTCCATAAAGGAGACAGAGGAGTCCTTCAGCTTTATTCGAATAAAAAGGAGATAATTCACTAGGGCACAAGCCCCTGGGGTTTTGGAGGACACAGCCTCCATTTATGCTAAACTCCTGGTCGCATGTTGCCCTCTTCCTTTCCCCATCGGCTGAGCTACTAGGAAGGTACAGCCTTCCTGAACTGCCTTCCACACATTCCCCTCCATGTACCTGGCATTTTACCCCACAGTTCAGAAACCCAAGCTTGTGCAGACAGTCTGTATCTGAAGTCAAGCTATCAGGGCTCTGCAACAAACCTGGCCCTTTAAGTTAACAGCGACATAAGAACCACTTCAAAATACTTTCACCCATCGAATTGTTTGTAAAGACATTAGCACACAACTTTCCTGTCACTTTCCCCTTCCCTGTCTCTTCCTGTTCCCTCCTTTCCCTTCCTCTCCCCATCCCATCCCATCCCATCCCATCCCATCCCATCCCANCGGGCGGAACGGAGCGATGGCTGCGGCGGGGCTGAGGTTCGACGGGCGGGTGGTGCTGGTGACCGGCGCCGGAGGAGGTGAGTGCCGGCCAGGATTCCCGCAGCCGCGGGAGGCGCGGAGCTGCACGGGGGAAGTGCGGGCGGTGCGGGCTTCGCGCAGCCGCCGCTGCCCGCGGCCCCGGCGGGTGCCCCGACGGCGGCCGGCCCGGCTGTGGCGGGGGGAGGCGGGTTGTTTCCGCGGAGAGGAAAAGCGGGGCCGCGGGGGAGGCGCTGTCCGTCCCGGCCCCGGCCGTGCCAAGGCTGTGCAGGGGTCAGGGCCGTGCCTCCTGCTGCCCTGGGGAGCTGCTGCCGTCCGAGGCCGGCCCGGCGCTGCCCGCCTTGGCGACCCCTCCGAACGTGCGGGAGTTCCGCAGTTTAAATACACGCGGGGAGCTGCGCCCGCTCAGCAATGGATGTCCTCCTCCAAGCGCTGTCCCGGTATCCTAGTTCCTTCCCGCTGAGCCTTGGACCCGGTGGCTGAGGCCTGAGACCCGCGTGGCTTGGCACAGTGCTGCTCCAGCGGGGGTTTCACTGTGTGCCATGGGTGCCGCTGGAGGCAGCCGCCCGCCTGCTGCTGCCTGCCCTGCCGGCGTTGCTCCCGGGTGCCGGCCTGCAGGCAGGTGGGAGCGGGAGCGAGGGATCTTCGTCAGCAGCAGGGCTAGCCTGCGCTGTTGGTGGTCTGCGGGCTTGATCTCTCCAGGGAGCGTGGTCTGCAGTGGAATGCTTGGTTTTGCCAGGAAAGGTTTTTGTATTTGTTGTTATGGCGTGGGGTTGGTTGGGTTTTTTTGTTGTTTGTTTCTTCCCCCTTTTATTATTTTTTTCTTCCTCTGCATCTATGCTTTGACCTTTGCCTACTGTGATGGTTAAGCAAAAGTACGAGCTGTCAGTGTGGATAAGTAAGAAGCAAAGTTTGTGTTTGTGATGACCTCTTTGGTAACTTATTCAGCCATACTCTGAAAAGGTTCTGCCCTCCCCACGGTGGAGTTTTGCTCTTACTTTGTGGTGCTGCACATAGCCAGAGAGGTCATTTTGGGGCCCTAGATTGAGTCATGTCTTGTGAAGACAATGTTTGGAAAGCTCTGAACAATCCATGGACATCACTTGAAGGTGACCAACCTGATAATAATTGAGACCAGGTTTCTAGTGATGCCTTTCTGCTTTTTCCAGATCTATATTTGTGGCCTTTTCCCTATTTGGTAGCTTTCACTGGAGAACAGGTATAACGTTGCATAATAGCAAAACAAGGTCACTGTGGCAGTAACAAGGCTTCTAAAAAGTATTGCACTGAGTAAAAGCTGTGTGTCATAAGCGTGTTTACAGTGTCCCTTGTACTCCTAGGGTTTGACTGCTTGAAAATGGTTAGTTAATAGAGAAATTTCCTCTTGTATGTTTTATTTCACAACAGCTTTTTAGTAAGAGTTGATTAAATTTAAGCCAAGATTAAGAGATGTTCTGTTATCCACAGATTAGTTCTTGTCTTGCTTTTATTTAATTTACATCACTATGGTTAGACTGCATTATTGATAGTATTGTTTTTCAGCCTTGATTTTTTGGATGCTGGTGAAGAGGTCAGAGTTGGGAAGACATCTGTATCACTGATTTGTGTTAAAGTGATACTTGTTTTCACATACACACATATCAAAAAAGTGTTTCTTTCCCTTTGAGCAGATCACAAAGATTCACTTTGTGAATTACTGTGTTGGACATTGTTTATGCAACCTATCTTGTTTTTTTTTAAGATTAGTTTTGATTCTCAAGCGTTCAATCCTTGCTTAGCAGTTGAGAAGATCAGCACATACAACATGGTCTGGGTTTTGTGCACTTCTCTGTGGCTTTTCAAAACAAAACAAAAAACGGTTTTCTTGGACTTGGGTTACATGAGCAGTGGATGTATATGCACCTCTCATGTGATACTCTTCGTTGCAGAGGCCTGTGGGAGTCTTAAGGACATTTTCAACTTGTTGCTGTGAGACTAGTGTGCTTTAAAACAGTCTATATATACAGTTCTTATTTTTTTTCCCCTTTTTTCTTTTGAGAACTGGCTTTGAATGTCCTGGTGAGGTGCAAAGAGTTACTGTTTGCATTCTGAGAAACTTTTTTCTGACTGATCATTTTTTGATCATTCAAATCTCATTTTTCTTTTGACATGAATAAAAGGAGGATCAGTGCCATTAATGCCAACAACTTTTGACTGGTACAGTGGATAACATATCTGTCAATCATTTATTGTAACGAATGTCAAACACTACTAGCATCTGAGCCAGAGTGAAGATTCAAGACTACTGCTTTTGTATGGGATGCAGAAATGACAGCCTTCTCTTAGGATAGGCAAACTATGTATCTGTTTGGTTAACTGAGGCATTAGGCATTCCTTTGTGTCCAAATGTTTTTTTCAATACTTCTTCAGTTAAATATTGTTCAGTTTCTTTTTCACATCTGAACTTTAACTAGGAAAGTGTCTTATTCACTTAGAATGTAATTAATTAACTTGAAGCATCCCCTCCTTCTTCAGTGTAACATTAGAACATTAAAGGTTCTTCCTTTCAAATGTATTTTTCTATCACAAGCGTAAACTCAGCAGCATACAGCTTTCCCAGATGCTTCTGTTGAATCCAATAACAAAGAGTAAGCATGATTTGTTTGGGTTTTTTTTTCTCTTGACTGGAAGTTTTGTTTACTGTTTATCTGTTTGTTAACTTTTACATTTTGTTCTTATTTTGAGCTTCTGGGGGAAATAATGTTTTACTTCAAACTTGCAAGGTGTTTTGTGTTGAATTGGTGCATTTTTCTTGATTCAAATAATTTTTGTCTAGCTTTTGTCTGAATTGTGATCCAGGAAACAAATTCACTCTTATTTTTAACTTTTTGTTTTTTTAAACTAGGTTTGGGCAGAGCATATGCTCTAGCTTTTGCTGAAAGAGGAGCTTCAGTAGTTGGTAAGTTTTATCTTAACTAACTTGATCTAGACAGTAACCTTTGCCTTTTCACATGGCTTGCGTTTTTCAGTCCATGCCCTTTTTGACAGTAACCTTTGTTATTTAATGGTTTTCTGTCTTATCTTCTGCTGTTTAATTTTGCCTTTAAGCTTTACTTTCTTATGAAACAAGTTGCCCAAGTTTGTCCAAGGGTTCACCTTTGCTGGAAAGCCAGTTTGAGTCAGATAGTTTCCTAAGTTTAACTTTCATGTATGCATACAGGTCTTTACTGCAATCTGTGGCCAGAGAGTGTGTTGTCTTAGGTAAATACTGTTCAGAAGCTTCCAATATGACCATTTAAATATGTGAATATGTTGCCTTATAGTGCCTTCTCCCAGGAAAGAAGTTACCAAAATGTAACTCAATAGCATTGTTTCTTTCTGTGGCTCATGGGACAGAGGGCCGTCTGGTCTCTGTGTCAGTGCCAAATATCTGTCAGTAAAGGATTTCTGGTGGTTTTGTAGTTCCTTGGTTGAACCTTAGCAGGGCATATTTAGTTGTGAAAAATGCTGTATCACAAAGCAATCCCAAAGGTTAAGTTGTATGTTGGATACTCACCGGCAGTTGGCATTGCCATTTTTAGATTGGCTGTTAGGAAGAATTTATTCACTGAAAGGGTTTTCAGGCACTGGAACAGGCCAGGGAAGTGGTTGAGTGACTACCCCTGGAGGTATTTAAAAGATGTGTATATGTAGCACTTAGGGTCATGGTTTACTCCTGGACTGGGCAGTGTTAGGCTAATGGTTGGACTTGACCTTACAAGATGTTTCCAACCTGAATGATTCTCTGATTTTATGATTTTGCTGCCTATGAATGAATTTGTACAGGTATTGTTGATGAGTTCAAGATTAAATGTTTAAGGATATTTATGGACAAGAATTTGCTTAGTGTTTTTTTTTTGTAGTTTTCTATTGATAATCCCAATCTCAGTTTACAAAATTTCCTAAACATTGTTTTGTTTTACTTCATTGATTAAAAATGAGTGTGTGGACAACTTCAAAAAAAATCCAGGCTGTTTTTTCTTCTTTTTTTTCTGTTAATTGCCATCTTTGATACTTGCTGTATTTACTATGGACATGAATAATTCACACTGAGTTCCTGTTTAGCAAAAATTATGTCACTAAAGCAGTCCAAATATTTTGTATTGACGTTCTGTAGATGATGGTGGTCTGACTTTCCAGAATGATCTGAAAGAAAATATATTCTGTTGCCTGACCACAGCTAATGCTCCTTTATCTCTTGGCCTTATTGTGTAATAACTAAACAGTAAGTTAAGAATTGAGTGTAAGGACAAATTCTTGTTTCCTTTTGGAAACTTCACCACACTTCAGCTTGTCTTGCGGTATCACCTCTACATGCTTGTATTTGTTTCTCTTGTTCTTTTACAATTCTGACTTCAAAGAGTTGAGAAGTGGCTTGTATAAACATTTAGTTTTTTAAAACTCAGGCAGATAGGAGGCTCGTATCAGCCTTATCTCTTTAAAACATGTTGCCTTTTATAAGTTATGGAAATGAAGGTATAAGAGCAGTGATCAAATACTCTGGAGGAATAGTTTGAGTAGTTGGAAGAATAACAGTAGGCCCCAACATGACACCTTTGTCCAGTCCTGCATCTCTGTTGAATGAGTTGCTTTTGGTGTGATTAGATTGACAAGAGCATCCTAGAAGGAAAACTGCCTGTTCTCATCACCCAAGGGCTGCCTGCTACCACTGTTTTTTGTCATTCTTTATCTCTTCCATGCCTCTCATCAGGAAAAGTTGAAAGCAGGAAGAAGGGATGATTTGCTTTTGTCTTGCATCCTATGCTATGTCCAGACCTACTGTTTCTTCTGGTCTGAGGGCTCTTGTGTTGCTCTTTTAGTTTAGTTTAGAGTCATGCTTTTGAAGCATCTCTCCGGATAGGTATCTTATTTGTATTTTTGTTTGCATAGAGTAATGGTATTGAATTGCATGAATCCTTTCAAAACAAACCAGAGGATGCAATCTATCAGCACACTTGTTGTTCATGTGTGTTTGGTTTGTGACACCAGATTACCACAAGACATCAGGTGGCTTATTGTTTAAAAAACATGTAGTGTAGATGTCATATACTCTGCACCGTTTCACCCTTCAGATTTGCTTCTGCTACTCTGCTAATGACAGAATCATATCCTTAGAGGAATTCTTCTCCAAGGTTCAGACTATAACTATGCTCTGCCACAACAGGCTCTTTTCGACTGTGTGTTTTCAACTGAAAATTGCATGATGTAAAGCTTGGGCTTAAAATAATGTTATTTGTCTATTTTGTTGTTAGGTTTGGTTTCTTTTTTTCTTGCTCTGTCACACTCATGAAGTTAATATTTTCAAAGCCTAGAACAGCTCAACTCTGTCTTGCATACTCATTTTTGTTTCCATTAGTGCCTGTGTTTGGCCTAAGGTACTTTGCGACCTCTGAAAATTTTACCAAATACTTGATTAAGTTTTTGTCAGCAAATTATTATTGAAGTGTAGGATAAGCAGCAAATTACTATTGAGGTATAGGATAAGCATATATAAACCTGTCTGTGGTAGAGAGTTGTAAGGTCTTAACAAAACTGAATGGTTTGTATATGTTTACCACCCAAATTGTTCACTCTTCTTTCCCAGGTGTTGTTCCTGTCTCTCTTTCCTTTATTATCATGGATGTGCAGACTGAGCAGTCTGCCTGTGTTGCATATCCTAATTGGTGTTACATAGGCAACACTAATTTCACTCCACTTAAAAATTTTCCTTAATGCCTCACTTGAATTGTGTTGGTTGCATGTTTGGATTGTTAGATACTGATTTATTAGCTTGGAGATTTTGTCTCCTTCATTTTTTGGATCAGTCTGTTAAGGTATCCTTACTTCCTGGTTCAGGCTGGGCATTTTTGGAGTTTGTTTTGTTGATGGTCGGTTGTTTTTTCTGGGTTTTTTGATTGTTTTTTCTGGTTTTTTTGACATGTAGTGTCTCTCCTCTTTTGATGCTCACTTCTTCTGGACTTAGCAGTTTTATTTACTCACAAATTTTCTGCTGTGTTTCTACATTTCTCTTGAAGTGCTGCATACAAAGCTGAATATAGGATTCCAAATGAGACTTGACCTGGATAATACAGAGTGATTTTTTGGTGTGTCCTGCAAACTGTGTTCCTGTTTACGTGGAGAGTTAAAAAAAAAAAAAGGCACAAAATGAGTGTATTTCATTTTGTGATGATAACACAGACTTGGCATGGTTGTTTTTCATCAAGGCCAGCAAGAATATCCTGCATATTTTGTGAACTTCATTGTGTTTGGCTTCTTGAGGTTAGAAGTTAAAAGGTGAACAGCTGGAATTCACCATAGCAAAAGAATACCGGTGTTGCGTGTAAATTCAGTTAATTCTGGCTTTCTTACACTTCCACTTTGAACGCATTTAAATAGCTTCTTACCATTTTTTGAAGTTCTTTGTCCAAATACAATGTTTTTGTGGGATTTTTTGAGAGTGTTTTTGTTCCCTTGGTAATTCTGTGAAGCTGTGGGATGTGGAAATACAGGAGTGCAGCAGTGTGTGGCGACAGTACATTCCAGCTGCCATTAGTGACGCGTGCCCCAGTGTGGAGAGCAGCCTGGGATAGCTCTGTGTGTCAGGTGAGCCTGTTATCCCACGCAAGCAGGACCTGAAGCTCCAGAGCAGGCTATTCTCACTTTGTTCAGACTGCTGGATCTCTTCTATGGTGGTGACTGGTAACAGTTTAGCTATTCTATTAAACAGGAGCAAAGTCTTGCCAGTCTTGCTTACCGTTCATGCAATAGTTGGAGACTGGAATAAATTGCCTATGATTGTGATGTAATCTAGATCTTAGTCTCTAAATTACAACACAATTGCAGAGGTAGCCTGGGCAGGGCAAGCAAATTGAATACATGGTGGAAGGGGGGAAAAGGTTCTGTTTTCCATGTTATTTGAAGAGAAAGGGATAATATATGTTGCACTGCTTTAAAAAAAAAATCATATGTCCTACTATTTTTCTCTTGTCATATGTAGTTTTCAATAGCATTCAGATGCAGCAGGCTTTGTTAATACTCCTTATAACCTCCAGTGTGATAGTGAGGTAAGGACAGACCATGAAGTCTGAATGTTAACAACAAAAATTTCATTTCTTTGTCATGCACAGTGAATGATCTTGGAGGTGATTTTAAGGGATATGGCAAAAGCTCCTCAGCTGCTGACAAAGTTGTCGATGAAATCAGAGCAAAAGGAGGGAAAGCAGTACCCAATTATGGTATGTTATTTTTCCACATGAGTGTAATACTTCATCTGTAAGAACAGTGCCATGTTAAATGAAAAGTTGATGCTGCTTAGTGAAAGACTACTCCCAGCTTACCAGGATATACATTAAACAGGTGTAATATCATGTGGAGTGGGGAGACAGATGCTAAAAGCAAGTGCATTAATTGTTTCTTTTAATTAAGATTTGTCTACTAATGCTCTTCTCTTTTATCTGATTTTTTAACATTGAAGTATTAAGTGACTGTCCATCCGCAGTTTTCAGAGGCAAAAAGGGAATGGCTTGTTCTTGCTTGCTTTGCTTCCTGTTTTTCTTGCAATGGCAAATGTTGTGCCATTTTGACTTAATGTGTGGGATTTGCTTTAGGCCACGTGGCTGGATAATGGCTGGATTTAAATTTAGTTTTCACTGGGACTGCACACAATTTATTTTTCTTAGCTCTGTGGAATTAGTTGTTAATATCCTGGAAGTGCAGTGTATCCAGTTAATGTTGTTTGAAAATTTATACTTTTTTCTTACAGATTCCGTGGAAGATGGTGAAAAGCTGGTGAAGACAGCCCTTGAGGCTTTTGGGAGGATAGGTACAGTTGCTTAATTCATGTTGAAACTTGTTTGCAAGTGCAAAGCCATTATAAGCAGTACAACTAACAACGTGTATGAAATAATGTTTTGACAACAGTAGTACTCACCAACCCTTGATGCCTGCAGTCAGTGAAATCTGAATAAGGGGCTTTCAGCTTTTAATCTGAATGGTCAACTTTTCTGGATTTTTTTATGTTTTTACCAGAAGTTTAAAGCTTAGTATATGATTCTTATTTTCCTGCCCTTCAGAATTTTGGGACTTCAATAATGGTTAACGATTTCTGTCACAGAGCACAGAGTCTATGAAGTGTTATAACTAGCTGCGTAGAATTAGCATAAATAATGTTGCCGAAAGCAACATTTCATGTATTCATGTTTTGAAAGGTCTTCTGCTTACATAAGGTCAAAATGCATTAGCCGAAATGAAAAAAGAAAACCCTGAGGTATTTAATCTTAACAATTAAAATTCTTTTTAACTGTGTGATTGCCACTATTTAAAACCACTTGGTGATTTTAACTCAGGGTTAAATGGCTAAAAGTACACATCATCAAAGCCAACAGGAACCTAATTAAATACCTGACAAGAAATTTTTATGATCCAGGTTGCTTTATCAGCTCTGTGACTCTGTAGTTCCTCTAGTTTTAATTTGGGCTACTGCAACAAGGATGGTGGCTCAAACTGCATAATTGGGGCATTCTGAAATTCAAAGGTGTGCTGGTTAAAGTCTATCCATGCTAAACCAGCACAAAAGCAGGCTTCAGTACAGTACAGGATAGCTGCATCCTGCAGGTATTGGATTCCTAGGCAGCCAGCACTTCACAGCTATGCCTGCCTTTGAGGCTTTGTCCTATTGATGTCCCTATCGGTTTGAGACTTGCCTGTCCTAAAGTATTATGTTGTAATTATTGTCCAAGGGTAGAATTCATTAATCGGGACAAGGAGCTATAGAATATATGTAATATGATGTGTATGTCCAGTGTTCTTCTCTGTATATATTTGGATGTGGGCAAAAAATAGAAACAAACCTGTGTTTTGTCAGTGCATTGAATTAGTTTCCTTTTTTTTATTTCAGATATTGTTATAAACAATGCTGGGTGAGTATACTTGAGGGTTTTGTCCTGTTTGAGTGTGGACTGTCCCTTTTGTTTAAACAAATGTTGATCTTGTGTTTGTTTTGTTTTCCTAATGTTGCATTTTAGGATCCTGAGAGACCGTTCCTTTGTTCGGATAAGTGATGAAGATTGGGGTGAGTTGATTTTACAATTACTTCAGAATGTACTTTCTGTGTGAAAGGTGACATGTACGTCCCTCCAACGGGAACAAGAAAGAAGAGAAGGCAGGGAAGGTTTACCTTTTGCCCTGCAAGCTTAGTGGCAAGCTACCAACCAGGTCTGTACTGCAATTCATGGTAGTTGTATGTAGTTCCAAAGATGAAGAAGGGCTTTTCTTCCCAATCCTGGTTGCCAAATGCAGTAAGAAAAACAGCCATGTGAATGATGCACAACAGTTTTTGTGAGCAGAACATTCCTAGTGCCAGCACTGAGTGGCTGAATACTAAACATAAAAGGCTTAAAAGACCCAGAACAAACTAGAGGGGAAAGCAAACTGGTGTGCCAAGGGACAGAAGAAAAAGCAAAACCTTCAGTGGCATGGTAGATGGTGATAAGCCAGTGGAGAAGACTTTTACAAAGATAGTCTGTCTTCTGTAGTTCTTGTCTGAGTCTGCTTAAGTGCAGGAATTTGAATTCTTTTGAATTCTGTACAGGAGAGCCCCATCCAAGAGGTGTTGTAGGTGGGCAGCCCCTTCATGATCAGTATGTTCAGGCAAGTACTGAAAAATGGTCTGTCAAGACAAAAAAAAAAAAAAAAAAGAAAAGCCCATTATTCTTTTAGTAACAGTTTCAGAATGTGAAGAGAGTACATTTTTGTCAAAGAAGTAACATGGTGCATTTCAAGCTAGGAGACAAATCCTGAAATTACTAAACTGATGTCATTTGTTCCTAGATATAATTCACAGAATTCATTTGAGGGGATCATTCCTGGTCACCCGAGCTGCATGGAATCATATGAAAAATCAGAAATTTGGCAGGTAAAAATGTGTCTTCTGTTTTACATTTTTCAGTAGGGTATAACAGATTGGATATACTCTACTGCCAACTATACCTAGATCATAGGCATAGATCATAGTGCCCTATGCCACTGTTTGGCATGCCCAAACAGTGAAGGAGGAATCTTGGATTCTTTTCTTTCACTTTCTCAGGAGTAAAGCAAAATCAGTTCAAATGTCTTTTCAGTTCTGATTCCCCCTCTCCACTTCCTCAGCCAAATGTTTAAAGGTTTTTTCTTTTTTTCCCAATATATTTGAATGTATTTTTAGTGAACTGTCAGGATAGCAAATGTCTTAAGACTGGGAGCTTGAAATTAAATTATTTCTTCAAAAACAGCTTAATTCTAAAATTGCATCCGTTTAGGATAATGCTTGTCTCCTTTTCTGTATTTGCTCAGATAACAGTGGTAGTGAATGCTTTTACACTTTGTGGATAGACATGTGCCATCTACAAAATGCCTGCTTTACATAGAGTTTGTATCTTTTCTTCATCATATTGAACCAGTACTTGCAGCGCATCTCTTTACTTAGATTAAAAACATTATTGGCAGTGAGGTAGATAAAAAAATAAAATATATGTTGATCCCAGCTATGCAGTATGTTTACAAGTAGATTTGAACAGAATCTGATAAGGCTTTGTGTTAGTTTTGCATGTCGTGATTTTTGGTAGCAGGGTGATCACAGAGGTGGCTTCTCTGAGAAGCTGCTGGAAGCTTCCACTGTTTGGCAGAGCTGATCCCTGATGGCTCTGAAGATGGACATACTGGTGGCCAAGGCTGGGCCAAGTAGAGGTGATAGTAATGCCTCTGTGATAACATATTTAAGAAGGAAATCAAAACAAAAGGAACAGTTTTTTCTACCCTAAGGAGGTGAGAACATGTAAGGGAAATGACATGGAGACACCAAGGTCAGTGGAGAAGGAGGGGGAGGAGGTGTTCCAGTTGCTGGAGCCGAGATCCCTCTGCAGGCTGTGGTGAGACCATGGTGAGACAGCTGTGTCCCTGCAGCCCCTGGGGATCCACGGGGGATGCAGAGATCCACCCGCAGCCGATGCAGGAGGTACCTACACTGGGCAGCTCCACATCCACACGTCCACACAGGTGGATGCCTGGAGGAGGCTGTGATCCAGTGGAAGACCCCATGGAGAGAGGTGGCCCCTGCTTCCAGGCTGGAGCAGCCTGTCCTTTGGAGGACTGTACCCCGTGGAAGAGAGACCCATGATGTGGCAGTTTGGGAGGACTGTCTGCCTGTGAGAGGGACTCACATTGCAGTAGTTTTGTCAGGACTGCTGCTCGTGAGAATGGACCCTCAATGGAGAAGTTCATGGAGAACTGTCTCCCATGGGAGGGACCCCACAGCCTCACAGGGGAAGGGCTCCTCTCCCAGAGCCGCGGATGAAAATCTTGATGAACTGACCAAACCATGCCCTGTCTCCCTGTGCTGTTGGTGGGAAGGAGGGAGGGGTTGAGGGAAGAAAAGGGCTTATTTTACTTCTCATTATCCTTCTCTGTCTCTGTTAGTAATAAATTCACTTTGTACATTTAAGTTGAGCCTGTCTTGCCCTTGGAGTATTTTCTCCCAGTCCTTATCACAGCTCATGAACCCTTTGTTAATTTTTTTTCTCTCCTCTGCCCAGCTCTGGCAGGGGAGGGTGAGCAAGTGGCTTTTGTGGGTGCCTGGCATTTGGCCAGTGTCAAATCACGACAGGCTTCCTTTAAAAGTGAAGGTGTAGACCCATTTCTTTTGAATTGAGATGACCTGCAGCACGTTTTCTTGCCTCAAACCAGCTGTGAATTGCAGTGGTTTTAGAGTTCTTCTGTGAGCAGTTCAGTCACCTCCAAAGCAATAATGGGGACAGCAAAGAGCAAGGCTTTCCTTTCCTGTCTTCTTTTGTCATGCATTTAATGCATACTAGAATTCTTTGAGGGTGAATTCTGTGAGAATAGATCTTCAGATATTACCAGGTAGATAATATTAAGGGAAGTAATTTCCAGTAAAGTAATTTTCTTCTGAGTGCTGAAACCTTTTATTAGTTGTAAGAATAATACCACCTGAAATGTGGACTGAAATGAAAATATATTACTTTTCTCTATACGGGACCCAGTGTCACAGAATGTCTTTCCTGGTGCTGCAGTATCACTCAGAAAGCCTCATGACTTTGTTAGTTTTCTGCTACTCTGACAATGTGTCAGGATTTGTGAGATGTTTGCTATCCATCAAACATTAAATAGTTACCTGATGGTTAGCAAAAGCAACGAATAATCGTTTCTTATTTGCATACTTTGTTTTGTGGAATATGGGGACTATAATGCCAAAGCTGGAAAATGCTGCTCTGTAGAATCAAGTAACTTGAAGAAATAATTTTTTTTCTCTCTCTCTTCTCCCCTAAGAATAATTATGACATCCTCAGCTGCTGGAATATATGGAAACTTTGGTCAGGCAAACTACAGTGCTGCAAAACTCGGCCTTTTGGGTCTTGCAAACACAATTGCAATTGAAGGTCGGAAGTATAACATCCACTGCAACACAATTGCTCCTACTGCTGGATCCAGGCTGACCCAGACTGTCATGCCACAAGGTGAATAATTTAAGGTCTGCATGTAGTGATATTTTTCAGTGAGATGAAGCACAACAAACTTTCTTATCTCTTAGAAAATGCATGTCTTTCACATTTCATGTACTGCCAATTCATTGTTCCTACTATCTTTTTGTCCTTGAACTGTCAACTTACTTGCTTTGTCTGTTGTGAGGAATTTTTACTTTCGGCCACAAGATATGAAGCAAGTTTTCTCATTTGCAAAAGCAATTTCAGGTGGCAAGGCTCTTTAATTGTACTCTCTTCCAAGTTCCTCCTACACTAGTGGAAAGGCTTGTTTGTTTCATCACATGTGACATCAGGTATGTGCATAAGGTGTCTGCGTTTGTTACAGTATTACCTAATTGCAAAATACTGGGTTTTTGCACAACATGTCATGTGTGTACTTAGTGGTTCCATGAAAAGCAGGAGATGATAGTGAACTGAGTTGCCTAATTTTTCTTTATTGCACAGCTACAGTCTCTGAATGTTTGAACAGGTTTGACAGAGTACTGCATTAGGAAGTTCAGTGTAAGGAACGGTTTAGAAGACAGTTGTGTGTAAGTGTAAATTTAGGATAAATA
>VYZR01092081.1:0-17531 GCA_013400675.1 Oxylabes madagascariensis
TCATTTTGGTCCCTTAGGACCTTCGGTTACCTGGCCTTAGCTATCATATCTCCACTGGCTAAGCCATCACCATCTTGAGGACTTGGGTTGTATACTTAATGGCCATTAAATAGACTGTTAATTATCCTCCCTGGTGTTAACTTGTGCCCTGTTAGATAGCATTTTGGTGCCTCCGGGGTGTCAGATCCCTTACTTTGGTTACCCAGCCTTCGCCTGGTATCTCCTTGGCTAAGGCATCACCATCTTGAGGACTTGGGTTGGATGCTTAATGGTCATTAAATGGATTGTTCATTATCCTCCCTGGTGTTAAGTTGTGCCCTCTTAGATATCATTTTGGTGCCTCTGGGTGTCAGATCCCTTAACTTTGGTTACCCGGCCTTAGCTGTCATATCTGCGTTGGCTAAGCCATCACCGTCTTGAGGACTTGGGCTGGATGCTTAATGGCCATTAAGTGGACTGTTAATTATCCTCCCTGGTGAGCTTGTACCCAGTTAATTTGACCTCAGAGCTCATCAGATGAAGCGCAGGATACACATTTTAGCTGTGACAAGGATGACATGTGCCTCCTAAGGCAGGGTCAGAGGCCTTTCCCACCCTGTGTACAAGGAGGGCTACAGAACAATCAGTATTTATCCCTTAGGTATTTGTTGCCCTTGAGTGGTATTTTTGAGCAGGCTCATGCTGCATCACATGATGGGGGAAGCTCTGACCGTGGTAAACATCACCTGGGCTGATCCCACAAGGACACATCCTGTCAAGTGACCTCACCCAGAGCCGCTGCAGTGAGATCATTCCTTGGATTCATCACTGCAGAGCCCGCTGGCTTCACAGAAAACTTCTGAGGGGCAACTTGGAGCTCAGTAGCAACTGGAGTTGCATGTACCTCTTTTACAGTCCTAAGGCAGTGTGCTTGCTGTGGATGTTGGAATGTAATTCCTCCTTTACAAATGGAGAATTTCAATATGCTCAGGTACCACTGAGCTGCTTTTCCAACCAAACTGAAAGTCCAGGTGCGTGTCTGTTCACTGGCTCACTGAGTTCCTGGTTAGAGCAAGTATCAGAAATGCCATGAATTCTTTGTAAGGAGGAGGATCCACCCCAGAATCGTTGCCAAACACACCTCTGTTCTCTGTTGTGCCATTTCCATTTGTCATTCTTTGGCATTCCACGTATTCTAAATTCTGGAGTTCTGGGTGAAAGGCAGTATATAAATGTAAAACATTATTATAGCCCAGGATTGTGTGTCCCCGGTGCATTAGTTCTGCTTAAGCCAGCCTGAGCCCATCAAGTGAAATAGCTTTAATATGACTTTATCTTGTAAGGTGTTTTTCAAAACTGACTGCTTATCCCCAGAACACTTTATGAAAGTTAAACATGGCAGATAAATAATGGCAGGAACAGAGTGAAAGAAGAGCCATTGCCAATAGGAGCGTAGCTGTTGTAGCTGGATTTTGTAAAGGCTTTTCCTCCAGGATTTCAAGGAGAGCAGTTTCTGGCTGGGTTTGCAGATAATTCACAGTGATTTATGTAGGGTGAAGCAAAAGAAATACTCCTTTCTGGGCCATAATAACCAGTGGAGCTCTGCCGAGGACTGGATTTTTCCCCTTCTCTCTTTTTCTGGCTTATCCCTTGTTAAATATATTACAACATGCCACTTACCTTGGGGTGCAGTCTGGGGCCCTCTTGGGTGCCTTCTCCCTGCATAGGAATGGAGAAAACAGCTGGGGAGATGTGTAAATATCTGTATAGCTCTATATCTTTATCCATCTATCTATCTGAGAATAAAATCTGTCTCCCAGAGCCACATTCTTGGGAGGCCAGAGCCTCTCAAACGTGTTTTGGCTGGACGTGTGCTGATAAGATTTGTCCTCTTTCCCCTGAGTACCAAAGGAAAGGATGAATTGTATATCGTGTACTTTAGTTGGCACAAGTTGAAAACATTTCAGAATGTTAATTACATTTCATTGCAGATCTCTTAAAAATTGCCACGTGAATTTCTCAGCTTTAGTGTGTGTATAGAATTTGGGTGGGGAGCTCTAATACAACGAGAGGTTTCTTCATTTAGCAGAATCACTTTGTGGAAGATCAGAAACTGAACTGCAATACTTATTTTTCTGTGAAGTTGAAAGATGTGGTTTCTAACTAACTCTCTGTTAAATGTGTGCTTTTAGAAGTGCTGGTAGAGTCAGTATCGAGTAACTTCCACCAGTCAGCCTAGCAAAAAAAGTTCCTGCAGAATTGGGACAGAGCGGCTTTTCTCAGCTGTTCATAAATGTTTTTCTAGAAGCTGCAGGCTGATCCATGCTGCTGCTCTAAATCTGACCGATGGTTCTCGGAATAGCGTTTGTAACCATGTGATCCTCGAACCTGGCACTTTCCAGTTCCCCTTTCGTGTGCCAGTGTTCTGCTGTCACTTCCCGTTCCGTGGGGCAGTTTGTGACTTTCTGCAGTTGGGAAACAGTGGGACTGTTGGGCATTATTGTGAAAGTTCAGCTTCAGCACTGGAGACAGAATAGCAGCAGACCCCTAATCCGGTATCAGCCATAATCGTTCTAATTATAGCTGGATCTCTTTCAGGGTTACGGCGATTAGAGAGGCCAGGCTTCACCCACACCGTGCCTTCCCTCTGAGCTGCCTTCAGAGCCAATAAATCCATCAGGCCATAGCTGCCAGAGACCTCCTAGCTCTGCTGAAATTGTTGTTTTACAGTTGCTATTGGAATTTGCTGCTGTAGAGATGGCTTTAGAGTGATTTTCAGCCTCTATTTATTTGTAGAGCACAGATTGTCCAACCTCTGGATAAGGATGGGGAGCCACCTATAAAGATTTGAAGGTCCCTGACTGCAACTTATTTTGTTGTTGCTGCTGTCAAACTTCTTATCAGCCTGTGGACCTGGAAGGCTCTGCAAAGAACAAGTCTGAAACAAGTTGTGGCATTTACAAGGCCAGTATTAATAGATGGGAGAGGAAGCAGACTTGTGAACTTGCTGAATTTTAGTATGAGACTTTGAAATTATGTGTCAGCTGAGTAGTACTGTGGAGCTCAGCTCCCGAGCTCTCTCAGATGATCCCAAGGAATAAGTGCTTGTCTGCAGTGATGGTTAGAGGGTCAGGATTCTGTAAATTTGACAGCACAGAACTCCTGTCATTGTACCTCCCTTGGCAGGCTAAGGACGAGGACAGGGTTCTCTGTTTCACCCTTGCTGTGTTGTGTGGGTGCTCTCAGAGTTGACTGCGATGAATTTGGGGGTTTTTGTTACATTTGTCACTTGTGACTGGCAGTTGATTGCAGGAACAAATGGAAACTGCCACTGTCAGGAGCTTTTGAATGATGCTGTTCCTTTCATGCGGGGTTTTGACAAGACATCTTCATATTCTTTGTCTTGGAGAGGATATTCCACCAGGTAGTTCAGCGGGACTTCCATTCAGTTATTAATGTTTGCCAGTTAAATGCCAGAGTGGCATTTCAGATGTGGTGTGATGTGATTTTTTGTGCAAATATATACTTCGATAAAGAAGGAAAAGATGGATTCTTTGCATTGTAAATCTGTGATGTGTTTGTCCTTTTGGTCAGTCTTACAAAAGGACCCTGGAGATGGTGAAGAAGGTTTCCAGGAAGGGCCACAGACATGGTCAGTGGTTTGCAGGAATCACAAATCAGTCTGAATTTCCTACCTCTGAAAAGGCAGCACAAAGAAAGACATGACAGAGGTTTGTGCCAGCAATGGTCAGGGGAGAGGGGCAGTGCTGGAGCAGGGGTGGGATGGAGCTCAGCTGTCTCTGCTGGAGCAGGGGTGGGATGGAGCTCAGCTGTCTCTGCTGTTTCTGGCACAGGAAAAGGAGCGAGGCTCGGACAGGGCAGGTTCAAAGCAGGCGAGAGCAGGGAGTCCTTCCCACTGTGCAATTACCTGTGCAGCTCTTTGCCACGGCGTGTTGTGGATTCTGAAAGCTGGCCTGGCTTCAGAGGCAGGTTACACAGGCTCATGGAGAGCAGAGCTGCTGCATTCATTAAGCACAGAGAAGCCATCCTTGGTTCAGGAAGTTTCTCAGGAGCTAATGGTTGGAGGCTGGCACAATGCTTGACAGAAGCCTCGTGCTGTGCTGCCCTGTTCTTACCTGCATCAAAGCTTGCTTTCTTCTCCCAGCTTTCCTTTGTAGAGATGTCAGCAAGGTCATGTGCAAGAGGGAGGATGAGAAGTCATCTTCCTTGCAGAAATAAGAGAACTGAGACTTTGTGATAAAGAAATGGAAACTTCGTCAAACAGATTGCTAACACTTTACACAAGTTGGAGTTCCATGTAATTGTTTGCTAATATCCTGCTGCTCATTGGGCTTCAGAAGGAATTCCTGGATTGATGCACTGCTGCAGTTGATGAAAGTTAGGGATTGAGTACCAAGTTGAAGCTGGAGAGGGAGAATTTCTTGGGTTTAGTCTCCAGGACTGAATTGGACATTCTCACAGATGCACCTGAGTGCCTGACAATGCTTTTAACTATGCACAGGAATAGATGATTTAATATCTCCTTTGTTGGGCTTGGCCAAATGGTACAGATGGGTTTGTGCACCACTGGAAACCTGAAGCTGTTCATCAGACCTGACAGGGTTAAAAACTCATTGTCACAGCTTGCTTTTCATATTGCAAACTAAATATGGATCTTGTGAAGATCTGGAAAATTAGGGGAAATCTGCAGTTACAAATGAAATTTAAGTGACTCAGCGAGGCTGGTCATGGCACTGGGTAGTCACTGTTAATGGCCTTTCAGTCATCAACCACTGACAATACAGTATTAGGGATTCTTCTACAGACTGCTTGATCTTTTTAAAGGAGTTCAAATTTTAATTTGCATCATTTCTCTTACATCACCTCTTTTGCGTGATGCTGGGTTCCTGGGACTTAATTACAAGATGTGGGGTAACTTAGAGCAGGCAGTGAAAACTGTACAGGATAGTTCTATAAACCAGAAATGTCTTTGCTTTCACTGGAGAGACACTGAGAGCTTGAGCAGAAAAATATCACTGTGAAGAGCACTGACTTAGAGGGATAAATATTTACTGGGGCCTCTTGATCCTCAGGCAACCCAAATTTAATTAATTTTTTTAAAAGGTCAGAATGACAAGTCCTCAATTTGTTTTCTGATGAGTGGCATTAAGACTGTGTTGAAATTTAAATTTGTTGTTTAATTACCAAGTATTCATTTGAGGCTTAGAAAATGGAATAGTGTTAACTGTTATGTAAATACAGTTAGAAGAAGCAATTGTGGCAATACGTGAATTTTTAGGTAGCTTGACTTTTTGTTACTAAAAAATAGTTACTTAAACTCCTNTCAGCCTAGCTCTGGAAATCCTTAATTCAGCCTGGCTGGGGGTAACTCCCACCAGAGGCTGCAGCAGAATGAGCAGGTGTGCTCTGAGAACTGGAAAAGCACAGTCCTGGAGATGCTTTTGGGAGCTGAGGGCTGGAGGAGAGCCCCACTGAGATCCCAGGGTGTCCCTGCAGCCAGGTCGTGGTGTCAGCTGAGCTCTGTGCTGCCAGCTCAGGGCTCCTGAGGGTGCGATGTAACCTGACTGTGCATGAGTTAACTTTCTTCTCTGGTAGATATGTTTGTGGATGCCTTCTGGTTTGAAAAGCACTGTCATCTGCATTTAATGCTGTAAGTAGCTTGGTGGGGAGCCAAAGGTTTGCCACTCTTTAAGAGCTGCCCGTGGAATTGAGCCCCTGGTGAGAGATGTCAGGTGCCCCCTCTGCAGTGGGGTTTCATGTGATCAGATTGCCAAACAGTTCAATGACTTAACAAAAACAGCTCAATGGCTTAACAAGCAATATCACAAAATATTTAGGTTACTCCAAGTTCTGCCAGTTATTTAGGGCTGGGGCGTGTGGGGAGGATGGGAAATAAGGAAACTTCATAGCAGAAGGTTTCCCCTCGTTTTTCCACCTGCTGGGGATCCATCCTGGCCTGGCTGTGCTGCTGTAACTTACATGAATTACTCATTTTGGAAATGCATTAGCTTTTTGTAAGGGAGACAAGACTGCCGGTTCTGTTTAACTAAACATTTCCAATCCTCTCCCAAAGTGAAGGCCAGGGAGTGCTGCACCCGCCTCGCAGGCAAAGCCTCTTCGAGATGGCCAAGCTGTCTCGGGGGGGCCCCTTCCGAGAAGATAAAGTAGAAGATGTAAAAGCTCTTGTCAAGATTATCCCTGTCTTCCTGGCTTTAATACCTTACTGGACGGTGTATTTTCAAGTGAGTAGTTCCAAATGGTTACAGTTACATTTTACAGAATTTCTAATTTAACATCTTTTGGGGTGGCCTCTCATAAATAGGGAACTTACCTTGAAGTTGAGAGATGAAAAACGGCTGCTAAGGAATACTCTCAAATAATATGTTGACCTAATAACAGAAAAAAAATAAAATCAATTGTAGTTAAGATTCAGAGTTGTACAAATTCACAGGTCTTAAATACTCTGTTTCATCTTGCAGTTGTTTCACATAGGTTAGGGTAAGTGGTCTGGACCTCATTTTAATTTTCAGGTTCTGTCTTATGGAGATGATTCAGGATATCAAATACATTTTGGGCAAAAAACCCCAATGCAGACACTGTTTTCAAAGACACACGAATGATTGTTTGTGTTTTTAGTAAAAACAACTGTAAGGTTAAAAAAATCTGGTAATGTTCTGACCATAATTCTTTTCAGTTTGCTGTGTTAGCATTTCACCTCTGGTATAATCTTTGTTAATTGTTATAAAATGAAGATTATCTTGCTCTCAGCACTCCTTGTCCAAGTAATCTCAACTCCTCTTTCCTAATGCTAGATGCAGACAACATATGTATTGCAAAGTCTCCATCTGAAAATCCCTGAGATATCCAATGACACCAACTCCATCCACACGGTAAGAGAGCAAAACAAGGGCAAAGTGCCTTTCTTCAGTTGAAATTAATTGGATCAGTACAAAAATTCCAGGAGGTTCAGGTGGTGCCTTGGGGGATCAGTGGCCTCAGCCTTTGGGGATTTAGGAGCACGAATCCCAGATTCTGTCCTACAAGTACCTGGAGTTCTGGGTGCATTCAGGTAACCCCCACTGCTTCCATCAGGAGTTTCTTTCTCCTTCAGTGGCCAAAGGCTGACTTTGAAGAGAGCTGATCCATCTCCATGCCCTGAGTTCTCATCCCAGGACAGAAGCATTTCTGCAAGCCCAGCAGGAACGAATACCCCTCCTTAAGTGATACATGAGCATTTGGAATTTGAGACACATTTGTTACTTTAGACTGCCTGATCAATAATCACTTCACCTTTAGCATATTGAAAGAAGCTGTTCCATCAATATTTTTCAAGAAAGGCTGGCTGGCATCATGTGATTGCAGAAAAGTAAAACCATAGGATTTACCGGATACATGTGTTACACCACCCTCTCTATTCATTTGACAAGTGTAACTTGATTTTAATTGAATTTTGCATTTACATCAGTAAGACTCTATTGTTCAGTGGCATATTCTGATACTTCTAAGCCTAATAGAAGATACACAGAGCTTGGCCATTAAATACTTTGCATGACTGAATTAGGTAAAAAGTTTAATTCTTTTAAATGGGAAACTGAGCTTATATATAAGCTGAGATATATGAGCAGCCAGATTCAATGAAAACCTGAATAGCTGAATATTTTCTTCAGCTTTTAAACACTCTTACTTGACTTTTCCCAATGTCTGCCAGTGCATTGTTGTTTATTTCGGATCAAAATGTTCAATCAAAATCTTTTTTTTTGTAAAAGAACAGTAAAAATCAGCTCCTAAGTATGAAAATGCCAACTTGAGTCATCTCCCCTTCCAGTTTCCAGCAGCCTGGCTGACCATGTTTGATGCAGTGCTTATCCTGATCCTAATACCCTTGAAAGACAAACTGGTGGACCCCATTCTGAAGAGGAATGGCTTGCTGCCATCCTCGCTGAAGAGGATTGCAGTTGGAATGTTCTTCGTGATGTGCTCTGCCTTTGCTGCAGGTAAGAAAACGAGCTGGAGATCTCCTGACATAGTGAATTAATTGTTCAGCTCACTGCAACAGCATTTTTAAAAAAACTTGCAGTTTTTAAACTTAAATATTAATTAACTTAAATATTAAGTGAATATTTAATTCAACATTATTCAGATCTTTTTTCGCAGAATAGTTGGAATGTGCCTTCCTGGATGCATTTCCCTCAATAAAGGGGATTGTGTCCAAAAATTCACTGAACTGTTTTGAACGCTTGCAATAAAATTGGACCATTTTTCCTGCCTGAAGTAGACTTTGCATATACCCTTTCAAAATGTTTCTTCACACATGCTGACTTCCAAGTATAAAAGAGCTGCAATTTGACCTAAAATCCTTTCCCCTGATCTGAAATAATGAAGTTAGGTTATGGCTGAACAAGAGTTTGCTCCCACTTCGGGTTTTCTCTTCCCATATTCCTGATCCCAAATGTTTGGGAATTAGTGTAGTGTAAAATACCTCAGCTGTAGCATGAAAGGGAAAAGATGGCAACGCTGCTGGGCCCATAAATCAGCTGCTTTTGAGGTGACTTCAAGTTGTTAAGCGCTGCTGAGGTGGAACTGAGCATCTCTGAGCAATGCTTCACAGAATCTATAGCCCTCACCAGCATCACCGTAATGAACATATTGATAAAGCATTATAGCATTAAATAAATTCATTGCAGCACTTGGGATCCCCCATATTTTAGGGAGAGGGGCACTTTATACGGTTATTAAGATTTCCTTCAATGAGAGAGGTAATTACTAGGCCAAGGTCAGTTTGTGGGCAAGCAAAGTTCTTAAAGCAAAGTCATTTAAAGTTAAAATAGAAGTGTTTCTCTTATTCCATGTTTCTTAGGACGCTGCTGCTGCAGAAGAGGGTGATGTAAAACACTTAAATGTCAGCTCTTTAAATAGAACCTGTGGGCTCACACAGAAGGGAATTCAAAACCAGCAAGATCTGTCTTTACTCGCAGAGGGGAAGAGCACATCAAGCTGTGGTAGCTGAGCTGGGGAATGGGTTCATGCAGCAAAATTCCTGAAAGTTTCAAAAGCTTTTTTCAATTCACATACAACATGATTTTCTTGGTTTGATCCTCCCCAACTCTTCCCCAGTAGAAACTGAAAAAGTGAATTCTTTGGGTGATTATTTGCCATCTGTTTGGAAAGTTGAACCTTTTGGAGTAACTTAACATCTCTCCAACGTAATAGGAATTTAAGAGCTTCATATGTGACAAATTTGGGGTTTAAGAAAGTGTTCATTTCTAGCAAGGTGTTGGTTTATATGTTTCATTCGATTTTTATTTTCTCATTAAGTGATATTTATAGCTGCCATATTTTAGCATTCTTAAAATACACTTTTATTTCCAACCATTGCTGCCTTCAAGAGGGACACTGAATAAAATCTTAAACATATGAAAATGTCCGGAATTTGCAGTCATGGCAATATCTTAATGATTTGTTTGTGCCGTATTTCCACTTTGACTTGCTTATCTAACAGCCATTATCTGTGGACACTACTCAGGCTGCCTATTAGATCGGTTAGATTGTTTAAAATATTTTATAAACTGTGTTAAAACACAACTGATTAGATTTAATGAACATCTGCTGTGCTTCATGCATCTTATGGTGAATTCTGAGCAGCAATGTTCAAGGTTATTCAACTGGAAAATCCACTTCATTTATAGAGTTTAAACCATTATAGCAAGAAGTTCAGATTATTTTAACTGCTAAGAGTGTAAAATGAAACTTGTCTATCAGAGTCTTAAAGGAAGAATCAATAGATTCCAGATTCTGAAGTACTTTGAAGATGAATTTATGGCAAATATGGTATATTGTAGTTGTGCTCCTAGGTGGCTCAATGCTTATTTTGGAAGAGTATAAACACATTAAGATCACTGGATGTTTTGAGGTACAGCAATCCTGTGTTGAGTGTAAATAAATGAAATTATGTCTGAGCTCTTAGATGAGTCTACTGCTTTGTTTACATTTTAATTGAGTTCCACTCTAAAATGTTTGGCAGCTATATTAAAACAAAAACATCAAGAAATCCAGTTTTATTTTAATTATAGCAGCTCTTCACAATTCAGAGGGCATTGAGGTAGCTGAAGAGCTCAAGAAAGATGCATAAAAGTAAGATGGGTCACCTAAAAAGAAGTGAGGAACATAGAGAAAATGTGGTGGCTGGCCTGAGAGGAAGAAGTAATAAATTCAGAGCAACCTTTACCTCAAACCCAGATGTTAGTGAGAAATTTGGCCCTGTCACTTAGCACAGAGGTGCTGATCTGGCTGCTCCCCTCAGGGTTTTGTGTCACAGATTTGGGGAGACACAGGAGAAGAGGAATCCAGTTGTACATTAGGAATTGTGTTTGTTTATGTGGAAATGCTGTCAGTGTGGCTCAGAGTGGTTCAGCCAGCATATTCAGGGTTGAGTGTCCATCCTTTGGGTGGCCCCAGGAAAGGGAAGCTGGGTGTGAGGAAGCAGATGTAATCATGGTACATGGTGTGATGTCCATTGTATCCAACCCCTGTACATTTTTTGTGACAGGAGGGATATTTGTGTCCCAGGATGAGGCCAGGTCTTGGCTATGAGTTAACCCACACTGTAGGAAGCAGTGTCGGTGGCTCAGTCCTGCTCCTCTGAATTGTGATGAATAAATTCACCTCATTTCCAAGGATAAGAGATGAGAGCTCTTTTATAGAGGTCTCTTTTGGGTGAAGCAGGGAGTTTTATTAACTATTAGCTATTCTGTGTATTTTATGTAACTGTGAGTCAATCGTTTAATCTGGGCAGCTTCAACAAAACCCTACAGCATTATTTGATATTCACTTTTACTCTAAACTGTTGTGCTGAGCAAGCTAAAAATGCTTATATTTTACACTATCCTGTCTCTTTTTCATTCCATATGAAGTACTTTCTATGCAATGTATTGCTTGTAAATCAAGCTCTAATGAGATCTTGGATCTCTTTGGATGAAAAGTGTCATATAAATGTCATAATCATATTCATAGAGGGTTTTCATAGCTCTACAGGACTGGTGTAGCCATTTCCATAAGCAAAAGGGTTTCTAATTTATGAATACTCTGGTGGCAGTTGAAATGGTTCAACAGTGCAAAGTAGTAGTTTGTGAAAATGAGATTGTCTTTAAAAAACCCCGGCACAGTGTCCATGAGAGCTCTGAGCTGATCCATCCAGAAATGGGCTAGTGTTTGTATAATTACTGCTACTGAGTGAAAATATAATCACTAATTCTATGGCAGAACAACTCTATGTCTTGAAGTAACAGCAGCAAAAGGAGTCTGAAATGCTTTATGTCAGGGAATAAATACATATTCCTATTGTATCATTTCTAATTGTAATGCAGGGCTGAATCCTAATTGAATTCTTAATATGGAGAAACAATGTTTGCATCTTAGGTCAATCTTTTTCCCTCCCCTTTCACACAGGAATTCTGGAAAGCAACAGGCTGAAAATTGTGAAGGTTAAAACAATTAACCAGACAATTGGGAATGTTACATACCATGCTGCAGATTTGCCAATTTGGTGGCAGATTCCTCAATATGTGCTGATTGGATTCAGTGAAATATTTGCAAGTATAGCAGGTAAGAGCCTTTGTGTGCCTAAATCTGCTTTTGTATCTATCATGAACGATGGAATCTTAGAAAATAAATACTTCTCAAATCATTAGAAGTAAGCTCTGATGGTCCCAAATACATTTTTATACAATATTGCTCAATTTAAGTGGCAAAGCTCACCATTGTCTTGCACATTTAAAGCCTGGCTATGTAAGACTGTGCTTTCAAAATTGAATTTCAAGCAGAGTGACACCTAAAATATTTGTGTGGCATCCAGTTAGTGCTGGATATTTGCAAGCCCTAATGGAAAACAGTATACTCTTTCAATATTGTATTTTAATGCAGTTTTGTGTCCTCTGAATCTTCCTCTGTGTTGGAAATACAATTTGTGCTTGGTGATTTTATTTTTTTTGGTCTTATAAACTGAGCTCACAGTTTAGAAAGTCAATTAGTAAGTGGATACACCTTTCTGAGGGCAAAGGGAAGAAATAAAGCACTTTTACAAAGACTTAGCAGTTTAAGTTCATGTTACTTGAGCTTTTTCATCTCCAAAAGAAGAGAAGTTTTCGTGAGTATTAATAATGAAGTAGCTATTTTTATGTCATTTTATCTATATTATTTCTAGACCAGTTTTTCTGTAGCTGTTCCAGTATTTCAAAGTGACACTAAGCAAACTGAAACACTGCTCAAATTTTGTGTGCGTTGAACAAATGCAGGAGATCCTCGATTCCCTGACTGCCCTGTGTGCTGGAGTGGACAGCTGTGTGCCCACACTGATTTTGGAGCTGAAAGTGGAGTGGCAGGAGAGGGTGGAGGGGGCTCTAAAATGTGATTTTCTGGTGTGTTTCCTCAGCAGCAGGGGAAGCTCAGGCAGCTCTCTGTGCTCGCTGTGCCTCTCCCAGCTCTGCTTTGCTGGCCCTGCCCAGGTAAATGCTCCTGGGAACCTCTCAGCACGGTTTGGAGCAGGGCTTGGTTTGCAGTAACAAACACTTCTCAGTGTGCAGTGCCTCTTCTGGCCCCACTTCAGTAGAATTGTGCAGCTCCCTGATGCAATCCCTCAAAACTCCTCCAGTGCCTCGATGTAAAAATCATTTCGCTTTTGCTGGACTGTAGTTACTAATTAAAGTGTTGAAATTCTGTTAGCAAATACCGAGCTGTGAGAATCAGCCACTCAAACTGGCAATACCTGCAGCTCTTCTCCTTGGATTCCCCCTGCCAGAAGCCCCTGTTTCATTTCCCCTGTGGGAGGGTACTTTCATTCCTGGGCAGTCACAGCTAAAGTGAGATTTCTGATTCCGGAGGATTTGCTGGCGGTGGCCCCAGCTGTCACATGGCCCATTTGTTCCCCTCTCAGTGGAACAGAGAACTTCTGCTCCATCAGGTTTCTGGTTACTCGTGTTCTGCTGTCATCACAGTTGTTAGGAAATAAAATAAGGTGCTTGGGTTGCTTGGCAAGGAGAATGAAAGTGGGGTTTGTTATTTTTTCCTATCTGCTCGTTTGCTGTCCATTTCGTTGTGTGTGTATGGTACCTGTCACAAATGCTGACACGCAAAAATCTGAAGAGAAAATCTTGCCTGATTTAGTTCCTTATTAAAACTAGGGCTGTATTTAGCTTTTTTATCCAAAGAGTAAGGTGAATTCCTTGTAGTCAGTTTAGTGATTGTGCCACTTAAATCCTAACTCAGATAAACAGATGACTTATCAGAAATACAAATGTTCATGGAAAATTAAACCAGTTTCTTCCCTCTTACACAATCTTGTTCCTCTGTCAGGTGCTATTAATAGTTTATAGGTGTTTGCAAGGAAAAAATGGCAAAGCTGTCTGCAGGCAGTGGAAAGGTCTTGAAACATTCTCTGTTTGCTGAACTCCAAGCTGAGAGGACTTCAGTGGAGTTCCTTGTGAGAAGTCTTTAAGGCTTACACAATTCTTATGTGAACATTCTGCTCCTTCTTATGGGAATATTCTGCTGTTCTGCACTGCTGGGTCTGTACCAACAGCATTATAACTTCAAAAACTCTTGGTCAGTGTTTGAAAAAAATGTACCAGGAATTCTGTGCAGAGCTTAATTGCTTTGTGTAGTGCACTTGCATTTGATTTTTTTTTTTACAAAGGCTCTTTCCTGCCTTCGGATTGTTATCTGTACATAATTCTTAATATTTTTAAGAAGGCCTCTCAAGACTCAGAGTGTACTTTACCAATTCAATATTTAACTTGATAAAGGCATCTACTGTGCTATGAAATTCAGGCTTAAAAGANACAAAGGCTCTTTCCTGCCTTCGGATTGTTATCTGTACATAATTCTTAATATTTTTAAGAAGGCCTCTCAAGACTCAGAGTGTACTTTACCAATTCAATATTTAACTTGATAAAGGCATCTACTGTGCTATGAAATTCAGGCTTAAAAGAAGCAAAGTGTTAATGGTTCCAAAACCATAATGATGTGGAAACGTTTATTGTGAGCAAAAAGGGACTAAATAGCACAAGAGCTGAAACATACCTCTGTTTTCCTGTTTACTGTAAAACTAAGCAGATTCTTATTAAGCCACATTAGTTACACTTGAGGTACCTTTAGGAAGATGCCACACATTGCATTAATCTTTTGTATTATTCTGTCAATCCTCCTAAAGCACCCTTGTTTAACTGGGAATTGTAATCTCACATGACAACACCAGCGAGGGGCTTTGGTTTCAGAAGTGCTTGTTTGCAGGAGCATGAAATCATTATCAATGGCTGCCAGCAGCCAGAGCAGCTCTGAAGGCAAAGAAAAGATTTGATATTCTTTATGCCAGATTAAATATTAGTGTTGCTGCAAAAGCTACTCAAACTTAGAAATGTACCTTATTTTGTTGCAAAAAGTTCAGGAGTATGCTCCTTTTGGTTTTTGTTCTGAGTCTAAAGGTCTTTTTCCAGCTGGAACAGTCACATCCAGGGTATCTGTAAAATGAACAAGGAAGGAAACAGTCCAGATCGTTTCACATGTTGTACCTGAGCTTAACTTCACAAAACATGGAGAAGCCTGGTGACCAAGATGTGGCTGAGGCTCAGCAGACCTGTGGCAGCTCTGATAATAAGAAGTCACCAAAAAGTCTGCTTATTTTTTCTTAAAATGCAACTGGACAGATGAATACACCTTGGAAAATCCGAACTGTTACATTGGTGGCAGAGGAAACAAAGGCACTTCTAATTCTGGCAGTAAATCTCATTTTGGCCCCCTGCCCTGCCCGTTGGCAGCTGTCTCTCTCTGGGCAGGGTGTGAATTTCGAGAAGCCTGTCCTGTTCTCTGGGTAGGGTTTGAATTTGGGGAAGCCCCGCAGCTGAGCGGGGTGAGGAGGTTTCAGTTCCCTGCTGGCCTCACACACAGCTCGCTGCTGGCCCATCCTGCCCCGTTCTGCAGGAAAAAGGAGCAGGGTGCTGCTACCACCCATGTCTCAGGTGCAGGAGAGTGCTGTCACATCACTGGGAACAAGAACAAAATTCCTCCCTCACACCAGCCAGCTTCCCTGTCTGCCCTCAATGTTAATCCTTTTCTTGAGAAGAAATGCCACTGGGTTGCTATTAGACCGGGCTGCAGTAGTCAAATGGCAGTGCTGCTGTAAATAAAGCATGCCTTTATTATGCCAGGCATAAGAGTTATGTAATTTCAGGTCTGTAATGCTCTCCTCGCAAAGAAAAATGCCAGATGAGGTAGCATGAATTCTCAGTGTGAGCAGACTGTTTTGAAACAAGCATTTCACCTGTCAGAAAAAGCTCTGCAGTGGAATGTATTTGATTGTCTCTTGTGAATAATCCCATTTGATTTTTGACAGGAGTATTATTCTCAAAAGGAGAGTTAATCATGGGCATTAATCTTTGCGTGGCAGAGCCTAACCCAGTGTGTGCTCTTGGTAGACAAATTCAGTAGCACAGATTTGCAGATGGATGGTCACTGGTATGTTTTTCTTGGGTTTATTGGTTGAAATTTGAGTAAAGACAGCTGAAAGTTCAAGCCCTCTATCTACAAATCTTTAAAAGAATTGCTTGCTAGCAAGCAATGAAGTCAGAGAATTCTAGCTCAAAAGTAAATTAAATTAAAATAATTACTGCCTTTCCAGTTCCATTAATTTCTCTGTCTGCACATTCAGACATAGAGACACTGAGGCTGTAAGAAATAAATGTTCATGGCCAATGCAAGAGTGACTTTTTTCTTTGTGCATGCTTTGCCCAACAGACAGGGAACAGGGAAGCAAGGGAGATGGAAATATGGAATTGCCAGGTTCGAGTTAGTTTAATGCATTTCTTTGAGGATAATTTTAGACAGAAAAATGAATGTGTTGGTTCAGAAGATTTCTTAATTTTATACATGGAATATAAAAAAGATCAAAGACTGTGTCTCAAACATTGTCCATTTAATGGGTTGATACATTGATAACCTTTAATTGCTCATAAAGCAATTAAAAGGACCTGGGAACTGCTAGGGATCCACTACACACCTGCAGCTTCTAGAACAATCTACTCTCATCTCTTACATGTTCCAATAGCATTTTTTCATCTTTTTATGCAGGTCTAGAATTTGCCTACTCAGCTGCTCCCAAATCTATGCAGAGTGCCATTATGGGGCTGTTCTTTTTCTTCTCGGGGATTGGGTCGTTCGTTGGCTCTGGACTGTTGGCACTGGTGTCTATCAAAGAAATCGGCTGGATGAGTAATCACACAGATTTTGGTAAGTATTTCTCAGTGTGTTCACGGTCTGGAAAGCAGAAGTTTCAGTTAAGCATCAAGGGCATGGCACTGTTGAGTTTTAACACAGTTATTATTTTCAAAATATTAATTTGTCTACTGCTTTGTTGAAGTTTCATTTTGCATCTAAGTAGGAAATAATGTGACTGTGCAAAATAATTCACTGCCCTCATGAAAGCATGAGAGAACACCTCTCTAGATCCTGTTACTTGCTCAGCTGTTACTGCATTTCATCACTAGAAATGACAAATATTTTCATTTCAGTAAAAAATATTTAAATTGCGTGCAGCAGAAGAATATATTTGGTATAAAGTACTGAAATGACTTTCTGTGGTTATGGGAAGTAAAATGCACCCATCTCTCTCCAAGCGATTATTCAGCTTCCTCATTTCTAGTGACTTCATTGAAATTACCATGAGCTAATTCTGCATTTCTGTCTGCTCGCTATTTATACTCCTAAAGTTCAACTAATCACCTGCTTTGAGTTGCCAAAGTGGAGGTTAAAAATAATTATTGGCACCAGTAGGTGGCACCTTGGGAATTTCAGAAAATCCTCCCATCCTCAATGGGCTAATTAGTTCAACCAGGGGGAGTGTGAACAGTTCTTAAAATGTCTGCTAGACCTGCTGTGTGCACATGGCCTAGAAGTGCAGCCTAAACTTTAAATTTGGTCTAAGAGAATTTGCCATTTCAACTACCAAAAAAAGCAATGGTGTCTGATTCCTGCCTGTGCCACAAGTTGGCATCTGTGGCTTTAAGTTGTTCTTTAAAAGCTGCAGAAGGTAACAAGTAGCCTGAACCTTATGGAGGTGTCCTCCCCAAATGAATATTTCAGCCAATATTTCTCAAATGAACATTGACACTTCTTTCCCCAGTCGATTTCAGAATTAGAAAAGGAACATTTTCTGCAGTTCCACGCGGAGGTAATTCAGCTGATAAGGGCTCAGTGGGGATAAGAATTTCACACAAATAACCATGGTGCTTTTCCAGCCTTTGTCCTGTGAAGCAGCTGATGAGAAGACACTGCCAAATCTCTGTAAAATATTTGGGCTGTGCTGAATCTCCCCAGAGATGGGCAGCACTGGAAGGGCTTGCCTCTCCTGAGCCATTCATTCTGACCAGGCTGCTCAGCTCCGGCCTTTGGCCACCTCTCAGCACGGGCTGTTTGCACCTTCCTGAGCCCTGCTGCAGGTACAGACACGCCTGAGCTGCAGCACAGGTACAGACACACCTGAGCTG
>VYZR01092089.1:0-11417 GCA_013400675.1 Oxylabes madagascariensis
AGTACATAATTTAGGAACCTGCTTCTATTTCAGATGTGTCACCTGTGCCCCCCTCCCAGACTTCTAGCCGACCCCTGCTCCATCCTTTACATCTTAAAAACAAGTTCCAAAGGGTTCTTCCGTGAAGTTACTGCAGTAGGGCACATAGGACCCTTTGATCTACTTTTGAGAACTGTATTCAGCCCCTCATGCTCAGGAATGGGTCTCTTGGGTTAGTCCATCATGGCTTTTTGCCTTGGCAATATCCAGATGCCTGGCTGCCATCTCCTCCGCAAGTTTCCTTAAACACAGCAATCCCAGGAAAGGAATTACTGATTGCTCCATGTTTTGGTCTCCCAGAGTTGCACAGCCATCGCTGTTCTCATCATTTGTGCTATTTCAGGGCAGTGTCTCCTGCCCAGGGAAGGCTGCCAAGAGGAGCAGAATGCCATTATGAGAGGAGGCTGCTGTGAGCTGCCACCATCACTGGGAATTTATCATTGTGAGCCACAAGCATAATGGACTCCTTCACCAAACGACTTTGGATATGCAGGGCTTGGCACCAACTCTGCCATCCACACGCAATTACTAAACTGCAAACGCATGTAATAGGAGCAGGGGACAGGGACATCACATCAGTGCAGGCAGCCATCTCTTAGCAGCTCCGCACACACAGGCACAGGAATTCACTCCAAGAGTCCAGACTGCCTGACAGGCAGACAAGAAAAAAAACAAAACAAAACCACTGGAAAAAAAAGAAACTCCAGAGCTTTGCTAAACCCAGCAGCTCAGGAGAGATGTTAATATTAAATGCTTTTGGCTGTGAGAGTGAGCTTGGCTAGAGAAATCCAGATACAGAAGCCATAGCATTATTTGCAAACTTTTGATGCCCCAACTTTCCATCCTGCCCTGCCCTACTCTGGATTATGGACCAACACATGAATTCCATTAGGCACAAGTGACCTTTCCCAACAGTCATCTCCTAAAAAGGCAACCATGTAAGAAGCTTATTTTCCAAGGTGTTCAGCAGCTCAAAATTCTCACTCCAAGAACAAGTTTTTCCCTATTTGTGGCCATGTGATCCTTCTAGGTCAGGCTAGGAAAGCAAACCTTGTACCTGTGAATACAGACAGGTGAATATATCCACTGGACCCAGACCACAGGGGGAGAACCCTCTAGATGGTGCTGTCATGTGAGCCTGCAAGCCCTACCACCTTCACAGTCAGGCTAGAAGCTCCATTTCTTCCAAAATGGTTACTACCATGTACTATGTTTCCATCACTTCTCTCCCAAAAACATGTCAGGCTGCCTGACTTGGAACCAAACTAGGTATCTTCCTCAGCCCTCCATGGACTTTCACTTCACAGTACAATTTCCTAGAGCCCTACCAACCTATTGGCTTCCCCTACACCCAACAAAGGAGGTGAGATCTGGATTTAGGATTCCTGCCTTTTGCTTTACTTCTGTTACTGAGGCTCTAAGCAATCCCAGATCAGCCAAGTAATCAGAGCTGATACATGAGCAAACACAACTGTCCATGCACGTTTTTTGGCAGCTAATCAATTATAAAGATAGAGCTAAGCCCATGAGACATGTAGAATACAATGAACTGTTACTTCCTTAATCTCTCCATTTCCCTGGAAACCCTCACTGCTTGGTGACTGGATTAGCTTCCTCACCTGCTATTATCCAGGCAGTGCGCTCCCTGCGCCCTACCCTCATCCTCTTCTCTCTCTTGGTGTGACTTTTTATATCAAATATATTGCTGTTGGACACTGCTTCCTTTTGCTCTCCCATTTTCACTGTTTCCAGCAAACTGCAACCACCCTATCCCGACCCATAGCATAATTCTCCACTCACAGACTTCTTGCTGAAGGAATGAGCAGAGCTGTCTGCGCCTCCACTCAGTGGAGACTCAAGAAATGCAGCCCATGTACACTCATGCTGTATGAATTGGCTTCTACAATTACAGGACAGTAGAACTGTTCCCAATGCCATTTCAAAAATTTTTTTTAAAAAAAGTTAAAAATAATAATAATTTTAAAAACCCCAACATGTTCCTCGTTCTCCTGGTGGCAGCTTCTGAAAAACTTCAAAAAACCCAAACATTTAAAAACTCCAGAAGCAGACACTGCCTTAAATTTTGGATTTTTTTTTCCCTCCTTCTTGTCCTGATTTACAATCCAGGCTCAGATTCGCATGTCCCCAAGCTCCCAGTGTGGCATGCTGGAGGCTGCCACCTGGTGAGAGAGCTGGGAGTAGAGAGATTTAAGGGAAAAGACTAACAATTACCAGGAACATAGCAGCCGAGTTTCTATCCAAGACCAACGCTCCTGCAGACTCCTTTTCCGCCTGTGTTGAGCTCACAATGCCCAGGCGGCAGGAGCTGCAGCAGACAGCCACAGCCCCCCTCTATCTGCACACAGCTCTAACTCACCCGTAGGTTTCCTGACTTGAGCACAGAGTGCTGTAACTGATGTGTAAGATGGATAGATAAATGTCCAATATGTTGAGCCCTGAAAGATGCCGGTACGACCTGATCCAATTAATCTTCCTGCAGTGCCTGAGCGCTAATGGGTGCCCAGACACATGCCATTCATCACCCCATACGTATCCATCACGCTGCAGCACATACAGGGCTTGGCAGGGCTCTGCGACACCTGGGGACAGGGCACCTCTGCAGCTGCAAAAGGCAGGTTCTCCAGCTCATTATTTAACTTGGTCCTGGCATAGAGGAGCCAAAACCTCTTACCAGCACTACTGAGTTCTTATCAAGACATGCAAAGAACATAGACTCTTTGACACAACTTGCTTGTTTTGACAAAAAGGAGAAGCTCCTTTGCGTTGAATTTTTGAAACTCTTCTTTTTAAGGATGGGGTGCCCCTCAGAGTTGCCCCCAGGACGAGTGACTGCACTTTCACACTGTGTATCAATACAATGACCATGCCACCCCGAGCACAATTTTCACATCTGCTGGAAAAGCAGCTCCTGACACCTGATTTGCTCTCATAGAACTCAACATAGCCAGGGAACTCCCTCATCAAGGCTTAAGTTGCCAACTGGGAAACAACTTTTACTTGCAAATGGTTACAAGGTACCTTAAGTGAAGCCTCAAATCCATCCCCATCCCAGGTCATACCATTCCTTTTTCATGGCTACGTGGAAACAGAACCCAGCTAATGGGCACACAATACGGGAGATGCCAGAGCATCCCTGTGATTTACAGGATGGCTAATGAGCACGTCCAACGAAGGCTTGCTGTCTCCCATAAAACCAGACGGATGTAAGCACTGATTAGAAGCAATTAATGCCATGCAGCACTAAATAACTTCCCATCATTACCCTACTTTCTTTCCCACCCCATTAGAAGTATACAGGCAAATACATGATATATAAAAAATACACATCCAGCTGAGGAACTTGGTACTCCAAAGCCACCTTCACCACATCGGGTAGCCTGCAAGTGACAAGCCTTTTCTTTTACTTATCCTGATGTCAACAGTCATGTACACATCACAGTAAAAACCCACTATTTACAGCAACCTGAGACACATCACTTGAGTCATCACCAAAACAGCCACAAGGTCTGGAAACCAGGGATGGAATACTTGAATATTACAGTGAAAATGCCACAGCCCAGGGAGTTTAGGTCCTGTCTGCTCAGACAAGATAGACAAGAAGCTTCATTAGAAGCATCTCAGGTATTCCCTAGGGCCACCAATCATTTGAGCCTGTTTCATAAATAAGAGGTTAAGAAAGAGAAAAGCAGTCCATGAACTAGTGCTACAGGTGAGTATTTAAGAACAAGAGCTCCTAGGTATGAACTCTGCTTAGCAGCCCAAAGCATTTAGTGCCACAAGTATGAGAAGTGCTGACTAAGCAGCACCCCTGGGCTACAGCAGAAATCAGGCTGACATAGAGGAGCACCATCATCTCTTACCTATAAAGGCATTACTAGAACGACAAGCACCTCAGAGACCTAGGCCCCCAAACCAGTAAAAAAAATTAACGTCCTTGTTCACTGTCTTTTCCACAGGACTCCTGTCCAGTGCGAGAATCTGCAAGCAGGATCAGAGTTACATTCCAGCTGGAACAGAATCTAATCTGCAACAGCAATCCAGAGCACATAGTTCAGGAGTCTGTGTGAGAAATTCTGCCATGAACAGTAACCAACCAAAAAGCTTTTGGAAGGTGCTTTTCCCCAACTCCAACTGCTGGCATAGTTGGTTTGTACTGAAAACAGCAATACAGGGGATTTGGGGTGTTGGTAAAAAAGGAATTTTCAAAAGTGGTCTGCACTGGCATCTATCTGTTTCTGTTCCATTAACCAACAGCAACATTTACCCAAAGGAATTGCACTCAACTGCATCAACGGTACTAAAAGGTATGTTTCTACAATAATTGCACGATCATTTACCTGAACTTTCACTAAGTTTCTACAGAAGTACTTTGTACACATTTAAGCCTGGTTAGTTAGTATTCCTAGTAGAGACGGAAGGATTAAACATGATCATTTTCCCAATCCGTTTCCATCGCTTTGCATACTCTGCTGGTGACCAGTAACCACTCAGAGCCAAACAGCCACTGTTCCAGTCTTATGTCACAGGTACAAGTTTCACAGAACTACTTGGCAAAGTCAGGTGTCAGAGTAAAGCCTGCAGTGCTGCTGCTAGAGGGGTCTAGTGAATACCCAGCCTCTGCTCACGGCTGCTCAATAAGCTGCCATCTGCTTCACTCAGGGCCCAGGCTCTGCTTGAACAGCATTACAAAAACCAGCCACCATGACATTCCATGGAGTTTTGCTTGGCTGGACCAAAACCCTCTTGGAAAACACAGTTGACCACACAACAAAGAAATCGGACCCTCAGATCACTGGGACCCATCCCCTACAACAGGCACAAGGAAATCTTGTCCTGAATTAGAGTGCTGTTTCCAGCAGTACTGGCATATCCAGCCCACCACACACCTGGAGCTCCCTGCCAGCAAGGGGTGTGCTGGTCAAATAAATGGTCCAAAGCAGCAGTAGCTGGCGAAATAAAAACCTTTTAGGACAAGCTGTTGTTCATTTCAGTTCCAGCCCCCTGTTCAAAAGCTTCACCACCCGCCCAGGGAATTAATTTCTCCCTTCCATCTACATGGGATTTCCCATTGCTCCATTTGTCCCTCTCACAGGGCACCTCCAAGAGCATTCGGCTGTCTTCTCTCACCCTTCCATTCAGCAGCTGCAGATAGCAGCAACATCTCTCACTCAACATCTCTAGGGTCCCAGACTTCCTTAGGAGCACCCCCACCCTGCTTCTGGAACTCCCCTCCCAGACTGAACCACTGCAGGGCCCGCAGCCTCCATCCCCACCCTCTGCCTTTGCACACTGCTGTACTGTTGTGTCAGTACAGTGAACAGAAGCTCCTGGCAGAGGCCTGTGGCTGCTTGTCTGCTCCAGCTGCCCAGGCTCATACAGATGACAGGGAGATAACACAAGGGCTACCAGGAGAGCTCAGTCTTTTTGCACTACTGCTCACTACATAGATTTCTGCAAAATCCCAGGATTGCCTGGAACTTTCCCCTCCTTACCTCAGAATATAAAGGCACAGAAAAATGGCTGGAGGGGAGCGGGGGGGTGGGGAAGAAAAAAGATGGCGTGTGGTGGTTTGAAATGAGCAAGATGTTAACTAATTTTACTTTTAATCTTCCCTTTTGCTGCAAAGTGAGCCATTCAGGCATCACATCTTCTGCATTTTCCTTGCCTCTTTCAGAGAAGCATATTGGGGCAGAACTTGCCAGCTGTCTGCCTCCTTCGCCTTCTGCTACTATTATCCTGAGGTACCACCCCACCTTCTGGCCCTCCAGNGACGGGGAACACAGTTACTCTTACAACACGTCCATGGTGGAGAAGCCAGAATGAACCAGACAAATATTCCAATAGGACATGGCATAGATGGAGAGCTCTGATCTCTCCAAGCAGAGTTTACACCTGCCTCCATCCATCCCCGTGCACACCCCCATGCACAGCGAGAGCCCTGCACTGCAGTTTCACTGTCACTGCCTTGCGACTTCATTAACCCTTCCCCATTAAACCCTCCAGTCAGACACAGAATGCGCTGCCCCTGCCCCCACCGCGGGAGGATATTCGGATGCCCACAGAGCCAAAGCAGTGACTCAAGCTGGAATGATGCATTTCACTGCCTGTGGGCTCCGAGCACATCCAGCAGCCTGGCAATCCCAGCCCAAATGCCTCGCGTTGCCTTCAAGTAGGTGTAGCTGTTTGCAAAATACGCAGCACACGGAGCCTGTGTGTGACAACAGCTCTGCAACCACAGATGGATTTAAGGGATGTGGAGCATGAGCACATCACAGAAATCTAGCATTTTTTCCATACCACTCTACACATTAAGAAGCATGGAAAGGAAACAAAGGAGCATTTCTACTTATCCACGTGCTCAAATATTCCCCTCCGGTTTGTTTTTATTTAATCAAACACCGACAATCTAGTGTTTCACTCAAACTGTTTTAACCCCTTTGGAGCTACAAGTAAACTGCATTTTATCTACGACATCATGCCCCAGTGGCATAAATGGGCAGCCTTCTTTTAGCAGTAGAACTGCACCAAATCAGACTTACTGCCCCATCAGGCTTGTTAACCTGCACAGAAACCCAAAATGCTTCATGAACCAGTTTGAAGTTTAAAAACAGGGTTTGTGTGCCGTCCCCTAAGTTCATTTGCTCCTCTGCACACACCCAGCATTCACTCAGAACCAACACAGTAAATATTAGAGATTACTCCACCAATGCCAATACATAGGCTTTTGTCTTTTGCTGCCACTCTTTTTCATACATCCCCTTCTGCCTCCATCCTCCTTGTCTGACCCACAGTGCCTCATCCCCCCGCAAGGCTCCCTGGCTGCTGTCTTTTTCTCAGCTGGACACACTGTATGGCTCATCATCAACAGTCTCATCTGACTCAACAAGCTACTCACACCTCTAAGGACACCACCTCACTTAACTGCTCTACAGCTTCCAGAACTGAGCAGTAGATAGACCTGCCACAATTTATCTACTCAATCTCATCTAAATCAGGTTTAAAACTTACCGGGGAAAAAAACCCACACTAACAAGATCAGACAGTTGTAATGTAGAATTCTCATCAAAATTATCAAGGTCATCACACACTGGGATGATTCTATTCCTTCTGGAAGAAACTGGGGTTTGGATTCCAAGTCCTGAAGTCTTCCTTGATAAACAATCAGCCTCCCCCATACATCACCAAGCATCTAGAAAATGCCAGGCAAGATTTCTGCAGACCAAAACAAGCTTTCCAGCCAGAATTAGCAACAGTCTTCAATACCTCCTTGGTGACAAAGAATGCTTCAAATAAGACTAATAAATCCAGAGAATTATAGATGAAAGGAAGCTCAAGAGGGCCTTTCAGCCCACCCTTCTTCAAAGCAGAGTTTTCTGTACTTTTAACTCCTTCTGACATGAGATGGTACCACATATCTCTGAAGAACTTCTACAATTTCAGTATTTTGCATTAGCTTCTACCATCAACTTTGGAAAGTCTTGGCAGGTGCCAATATCAGCACGGCAAAAAGGTTTGGTTTTCCACCCACTCCAGCCATGGGAAGGAGTCTGAACAGAAACTGAGAAACCAACCAAGCCATCAGGATCTTAAATATTCCACATTCCAGACTGCAGCTGCTAGGCAAGCTGGAGCCATAACATCAAACACATCCCAAGAGCTAAAAAAAGCCTTTCAAGAGTCCTCTACATCTTATGAAAGCAACTCATACCTCACTGAATCCATGTGCTTTCCAAACTAGGTATCTGCTCGTTCCAAGTAGCTATAGCGGTCATGAGGCATCAGCTGTGCTCAGCTGTTACCAGTGGTCTCATGATAATGCTGAAAACTAGAAATTTTGCCCAAATTAACAGCCTGAAAAAAACCAGGGTACCACAAAATCACAAAACCGCAGTCAGAGAAGCAGGTCCTGTGTACCACTAAACTGGATCACCACCTATCATCCCAGACTGATGGGCAGACAGAGCCCTCTCCCTTTCCCTCTGCACTGCTCTCTGCTTTCAAAGCGACTCTTGAAACAATCTGCCATTGCAACATAAATGAACTATTATTCTAGCGATTAGAACTCAGAGTTTACACATGGCTTTGTTTTATGTACAGGCTTTTTCTTGTCCATCAAGTATATGGTGCCTTTCTTGTTTTTCTGGTACTTTTAAAAACTATTGAGCCATCTAGAAAACACACAGGAAGTCTGAAGTATCAGTCTTCCCTAAATATCACCAGAAGGCAACACCAGAAAACTAACACAACTCCACAGGAACATTTTGGTTTTGTAATATGCCTTCTCTGACACTGCCACCTCTGCTTGCTTTCATGGATGATAATGCCACCGAAATCCATGAGGTGGCATTCATTTATACCAACAGACAGCTTGATTAATGACTAAGTATGGGTTCCCAGAGCTGCAGAACAGGCTCTCTATATGTCCTGTGTATTCCAGGTGTGGAGAGGGCACAAGTGGCCAATGCTGCTTGCATGTTTTTCTTCTCATTAGTGCTTCTAAGCAGCTCAAGCAAGTGACTGCAGACACACAGGACACTGCAGTTCAGCCCTCAATGTGCCAGGTTTCAGCAACATGCCAACAGTAGAACCCATCTCAGGTGACATGCACAGACAGGTGACCTTTCCCCACACCTGGCCCAAGAGCTTCCCTTTCTCTCCAGCTGCACACACAAACAGCTGCTGAGTTACCCCAGTTTCTAGATAAGACTGAGACACTCGCTCCCCTACCAGGCAGGCAGTCGTATCCTCTGCAGCCATCCTGTACTGCAGTGGCAGCAATAACAGTAAAAACAACAACATAGGAAATACAGGGTGCTAGGTCAGTGAGAACACAACAGAACAGTCATCCCTCTTGCTTGTTTTTTCTACTCTTCCATGCAGGTTCTGCCCTTGGCGTTTTTTATTTTTCAAACATCTTTTTCTCCAGCCTTTAGAGAACAGAAATGTTTTGAACGCTACACTTCCGAGGCCCTTGATTCTGAACTGCTATTAAACAAAGCAACCCAAGAGACATTTCCTGCACACAGCGAGTTCTGCAAACGAGAACTGAAGGGTTAGAATTAGCCTGGCTGTGAGGAAAACACCGCTGATGCTAAGGGAGACTGACAACCTCTGGTGCTCCTCTCTAGTTAATCTGATGACTTACTCTTGGAGCAGACAACATGAAATCTTTTTTATGCTGTTAAAATTGAAGAAAAATTAAGGACTCTTCATTCCCACAGCAGTAAAAAGCATCCATTTTAAGTGCCTGCACAGGGTTTAGGAGTTTTGCATCTGGACTCTACCATTTAAAAACCTGCTTTGTATTTTTCACAGAAAAAAAACCTTCTATTTATACATGCACAGAACCTTTGCTGTTCCCTTTCTTCAGCATGGCATATTGTCTCCACCTGAATTCAATCCTGGTCTTCTCACTATAACTCCAATTTTGTTTCTGAGATAACATAAGCATTGCCAACTGCACCAGCACGCACCAGAAGCATTTGAACAAGTCAACACATCTCACAGACCTTGGACACCTTGTCTGCACACAGAAACACAAGACTGGAAGGCAATCCATGAAAAAGCATCTAAAATGACAGAAGAATTTTCATTTTATGCTTATAAACAGATTTTCAGAAGTGACTACTGATTTCATGTGTTTCAGTTTCCTCATTTTTCACTCTAGACAAGTATTTAAGAAGCTGGATTTCAAGGCACTCCACTTTAAATCAGTTCTCCCCAGGAAGGAATTGCAGCACTTGGTATTTCTGGAAAATCTTGACTAACAAAGAGACTCAATTTCATGTGAATTAATGATGCTCTGGAGAAAAATAAGTAATCCAAATTTGAAGCAATTTTAATCTACCTGGTTCACGTGCCAGAAACATCTTGTGTAAGCTGCATAATTAACTCTAACACTTTATATTGCAAGGGAATAAGCTTACCTTTGGAAAAGGCCACCCTCAAACTCAGAACACAGCAAAAAACACAGGGAAGCCCCTGTGCCACGCCACAACACATGCCCTGCTACTGTCCCTAAAATCTCCATTCACTTTATACCTGAAGCACTGCTGAACAGAAAGTTAAGATGATGGAACAGCACGAGCCAGACTTGTCTAAATGCTGCCATCTCCTAATTTCTTATTTGTCTCCACCACACTGATGTCTTGCAGGCTCCCCTTTAATGCCTGTGCACAAGTTATTAAATAAATGACTGTGTGCAGTGGCAGTGGCCCATGACACACAGCCATTCCACACTCCTGATGCAAATGCAGCGGGATGGATGAAGCTGTCACGCTGCATCCTCGGAAGGATATTTGTTAGCCTCATTTTGCTGCTGTCATGGGCTGTAGATGTTACTCTGGCCCTACCCTCATGCCAACAAGAGTTCAGAAGGCACTGCAGGAAAAACTCAGTGTGGTAAGCAGCACAGAAAGCGCTCAGGTTCTCTACATAGCTTTCAGAAGAAAACCAAGACATTTTATTACAATGTAGAGAAAAATGCAGGTTTAGAAACATACATATATGGTCAAAAAGGTGCCTCATGCTAAGTTTTGAGGCTGAATTTCCAAGTGCTTTTGCAGTTCCATGGTAAGAGTTCTCAATGTCAGCTGCTCCAGTGCATCTCCAATCCATACTGGTTGGGGATAAAATCAGCATATGAAGGATACAGGGACTGAATAACTACCCCCTAACTGACACCAAGAATGGAAGAGAAGCACAGCTCAAGAGAAGCTAAGGTGGCTGAGCACCTCCATGCCAGCACCACGGAGCACAGGGACCCATCTGCTATCCACCTTCAGTCAGCTGCTGGGCTCTCCATCAGGACAGTTCACCCCAGCAGTGATTTCTGGGGCAAGTACTTTTGTACTCTGAATGGCCATGATGCAACCAAAGTTACTTAAGGACAGCCACTAGAAGCTGGCAGCTTTTGACAGGGTAACACGGATAGGACTCAAGTGTTTCTGAGTGAAGCCAGGATTGCTCACTGTATTTCTCCTGGTAATTCAATCCTCACAAAATACCTATTTTTACACATCCCACTTCCCCCAGTCTGACCCAGACAGCAGCACCCTAACGATCCACACACAGACACACACAATCACTCCACCATACACACACACACATCTACAAATTATAAAAGCCAAAATAACTTTGGCACAACACAAAGAGGTGGTTGTCAACAAAAACAGATGGTCAAAGAATTGGGCAAACACTCAGAGTTCCAGAAATGAAGCTTTTGCTTTCATTTTAAATGCCACACTTCTTACCCAGCTCCAGACAAGAGGATACATGGAGCCAGTCACAAGCTCGCTTCCTGCCAGGCTTCTCTGTTTTCATGACAAAATTAAGAGTCCACAGATGGAATAACTCAA
>VYZR01092089.1:12999-24719 GCA_013400675.1 Oxylabes madagascariensis
CCTCCCCCCCAGCTATCAGAAAGAGCCAGTTTGCCCACAAACATCCATTATCTGGATTTGCCCTCCATAAAGCTCCCATTATGGACTGAGCTGAGTGCTCATTAGCCACAGCCAACGCTACAAACGACTGAGGTCAGCTGACTGAGAGACTGACCTTTTGGAGTATCATGCCTCCAAAATAAACTGCACCATCCACACCATTTCATGTCCTGGTTAATTGGAACCTCTTTTTCCTGCATTTTGTCAAACACAGTAAATGTCACAGCAAATTTTAAATGACAAGAACTTGGAAGACACATTTAATTTCCCAGTGGCATACAACAAACTAATCCAGTTTGCATTACGCTCGTTAGAGCTGATCCCAAAGATCCAATGCGCAACTAGAGTTTGAGGAATGTTCATTTACAGATTAGCTCCTGCCCTGTGACCTCAGCAGGAGCTTAATTTGCAATGATGCAAACTCAGCTCCAAAGAGCTCCAAAGGCAGTCATGGGGAGCTGGAAACTCCTGACCAATACATGGACTCTGCTCCAGCACTGCTACTTTACCTCACCACAGAGCAGGTGGAAAATCTAAGAATGGGCCAGGTCAGATCCTTCAGGTCACGCTGCATCTGCCTGTGAGATGTGCAGAGGCTGACATGCTTCAGCTTGGGCATATTCACATACAGCTCAAGAGTTCTGACCCTCACCTTTTCTTCCCGGACTAAGTAACTTCCAGCTATATACGGGTTGAATACTCTCCTACAAAAAAAAAATAACTCCAGATGTTGATATGGGTCAGAATTTTAACTCCTATGCTGAATCTCGTATTTTGGACTTCTAGGAGTTTCTGAAGTATTTCTTTACTAAGCATGTTTTGTACTGAACCTTCTCTTTTCTATCTTGGATGGAGAATTCATCTCCTTCCAGACCCACTATACATATTGCAGTTCAGTGAACATCTATTGGAAAACATTCTCAGCTCAGAAGATGATTATTTAAGCAACTGGTTTTTTTCTATTTCATTCATTATTTTCCCCACTTTGTAACTTCTACACAACCTTGGTCAGTTTGCTCTTGAAGCNAGCTTTGAGCAAAAAGGGAAGTCACTGGCCACTTTAACAGTTTCCTGGGGGTCAATTTGGTACAAATGCAGCATAATTTATAGAAGCTCTGCCCAACTGTCGAATTTTCAAAGAGTAAATTTTTTCAGGCTGAAATACAACAGCCCAGTGCTGACACTGGAAACAGCCCACATAAAGGGCCAGCAGCTGCCATGAATTTTGGTACAAGTAATGAGTTACTTGCAACTGATAGATACCAACATTTAAAGCGGCTGAAGAAACAGCCAATCGGGAGACTTGGCCACCCTCCCACCGGGCTTTTGCCAGCACTGACTGCACTGTGTGGATGCAGCAATACACTTCCATTTACCATACCCAAGGAGCTACTACTCTGCTCCAGCTTGAAACCACCATCCTGTTACACACGGCTCTGTGCAGTTCACAAGCCCAAGCAGAAGCACTAAGACAACAACAATTTCCCCTCAGGTGTGAGGCTACTGACTTTGTGGTGACATTCCTGGCTCTTAAAACACTGCATTCAGTCCCTTTTTATCTATGTTAGAGAGAGTTCGCACATCGCCTCCCCCCNTGATTATTTAAGCAACTGGTTTTTTTCTATTTCATTCATTATTTTCCCCACTTTGTAACTTCTACACAACCTTGGTCAGTTTGCTCTTGAAGCTGTCCATAATTTATTACACACCCTCACTTTCAGTATATATAGTTACTTACATAACTCAAATGCCAGGGGAAAGTTTTAGGATTAGCCGATTGTTCTTAATATGTTAAATCCCAGGGTACTTTTGCAACACAGAGATCTTCAGCTGGGGGAAAAAAGAAATCCCAAATGTCCTTAGGAACATGAAACATATTTTAAGCAAGCATTACCACGAGCACCTTTTCACAGTCCCAGATGACAGGAAATATAACTCCACATCCATGATAAATTGTCTCCTTACTGGATTTAATGGCTGTCATTTAAGACACTATTTTCCTTCCTGTTGGCTGCAAGATACAAAACCATCACATACCCTTTCGCTGGTTTGACAGCGCCACAGGGGCAGGGTGCACACAAGGTTTCACAAAGGACAGACAATGTCCTACTCTAGGTACAACAGTCTCACTTAGACATGAGACAAACAGGGACAACTAACAACGGCAGGTCCAACCCGAGACCGCCCATGGCTTCCTCACCTTCCCACAGCCATGATTACTGCAGCCTGCTCCTTGGAGATTGCCAGGCTCGTCTGAACAAGTGTTTGGGTAACAAGGAATAAACAAAGCTGCAGCCAGTACACCCACATAATCCATCAAGAGCACTTTATGTGTATAACAGAGCAGGACTCCATGGACAGACCGGGCCACACCTACTCCTCTGGGGCTCATGGGGCTACAGATCATTTATTCTAGGGAAAAAGACAGCTCTTATCAGAAAGGTGAGCAGCGAAAGACCACTGCAAAGCTGGGGACAAAGCAATAACTACAATGTAAGAACAAAGTCTTGAATCAAGCTTTTCAGAGTTGTTTAGGGAATCAGAACACGACACATTTCATTCATGACTATCTCTGATTATATTTATGAGCTTTTGCATACTCCCAGAGTCATCCACGAACTCCACTATCCTGCTCTGCCTTGCAGTGGCCACCTTGATTTACCACTGCCATGGGCCCCGGATCCTTGAAAGTCAGGCGAAACGTTATCTGCCCTTCTTCTCTAAAGCCCAAACGCCAGAGAGCTTCCTCTGCTTGCTTTCAACAACCAGTGAGCCAGAAAAAAATAGCTAAGTCAGTAAGAAGTCAACGATGTACTTCTAAGAATTCTAAGCTCCCTTTGTTTTACACCAATTCTGCAGTAGCTTCTTTCGGAAGAACATCTATTGTAGCTCACACCAAAGAATCATCCAGCCCAACACACCCTGACAGAAGCCAGCAGCACACACCTTGGCAAGGGACACAGAATAAAGCAGGCCTACGGGGACACTCATTCAGGACGCATGCCCAGTCCCTAACAACGTGTGGCTCTGGGACTACCTGAGCTCAAGATGGCTTTTCTGTGTTTAACAATTCTCCACAGGTATCTATTCCAGGCACTCATCCAGACTTCAACCCTGCCTGACAAGCCATCACTCAGCCAAGTCAGACCTGTCTGCAAACCTGCACTCAGCTCCCTGGAGCCCTCCTGGCTGCCTCACTGCCCAGCCACACCTTCATCTCCAGCCCACAAAGTCATCTGTTCAGATCAGCGCAGACAGCTCGCCCAAGGATCCTCTGCCACCGAAACAAAGGTCCCTGTCCCCTCCATATGCGGGAGACAGACAGCAGATGTATGACAGAGAATCCTTCAGTCATAGCCACAGTTCTGTCACACATTTGGAACCTGCTGTGGTGTGGGAAGATTCTGACACAACACGAGCAAGGCAACTACCCGGCGCTGCTCCCAACTGCACTGTCTCACAGTCATCTCACTCCTCGCTCAAGCTTTCCTGACAAAGCTCCTCTTTCCTACCCTCACAACTTCCTCCATCTCTCTTCACAGAGCAGTGCTGCATCTGAAGAGTTCAACTCCCATAGGAATTCTCCATATTTCAGCATCTTTATTGTTTTGCAAGAAGATAAAGAGCAAACAGCAAAAGAAACGGGGAGGAGGAGGGAATGGCCAAATCCTCACTGCAAGATCAGGCACTAATACACCATCAAACTGGTAACAAAGAAAATCACAGTTAACATGTCCCTTGTGACATCATGTACATTCCCTTATATCCTGTCTCCTTTCCTCATCTGTCCCTTGGTCTCTGCACTAATTCCCGATGGGCCAGACCTACTGAGACCCATCTGACCAGGCCTGCCCAACAAGGAATGCTGCATGGGAATTTGGTAAACATCCAGTGGACCCTCCACTGACCCTTCCGCTTTCTCCTTCCCTCCATCTCCACTTGGAAATGGATTCCATCTTTACCCTGCTCAGTAACTGACCTGCACTGGTTGCATCCTTTCTCTGGGCAGTTTAATTACTAATCCTAGGCACTTGGTAGCTGGTCCATTTCCTTTCCCATAGGAAAGGAGGACCCTGCCACATGACCAGAGACCTGCCCAGGCACCAGGATCAACGCTTCCCAACCGGCAGCAACTGTTCACTTACAACGCTTTCAAGCACAGCTTAATCCTTTGCAAAAGCTGCAGGAGGCAACTGAGCAGCTTGAAACCTCTGCTCAGAATGGAGACTGGCTTTCAGCACCAGCAGCTGAACACATGACCTTGAGCCTCCTGTTCTTCCACTTCTTCCTCACCCAGCACATCCTGTGCGTATCCACCTACAAGCCAGGGCCCTCCAAAGCAAGCCTGGCAGCTCCACATTTTGCATAGCATTAAGATCATTGCCTTTGGCCCACAACAGAGGAACCCTGCTCGAGTGTGATTTACTCAAGTCACTGACCACAGAGGAAGAATTCCCAAATCCTGAAAGAGTAAGTGCTCTTTTTCAGCTCCTCCATCAGACTTCTTCTCTAGGACACCAACTATTAAGACCATAAGTTCTAGTGATATAATTTAAAACAAGTCCCTTGGAATAATTTCCCTTGCTCGCTCATTCTCAGGTGGCAACTTTTAGGATGACGAATTCATGTACCACACAAAAAAATTTAATAAAATACAGAGTCTGTAAAATATACAAAATGGACTAGGCTACACTGCTCCAGAAGCATAAGAACCTCAAGCACTACAGATACATTCCCTTAGAGTCCTTAGCTCTGTCCCCTTACCCCTTTTTCTCTGGCATTTACCTGCTTCCTGCATTCAGACTGCAGGCTCTGCAGCCCAGCTTGCCTTGCACTCTCATTTCTTCCAACATGTGATACAAGGGGCCTGGGCTCCAACCACTGAACACACAAGCAGAAAGTGATCAATTCACCCTATGCAGACTCCCACTTTCACCTACACATTCCCAACAATCTCTCCAGCCACAGCACATTCCAGCAGTTTACTGCTTCAGCAAGAAACTCAGTAGTCTCTGAGCAACAGCCTTACAGAACACAACCCTGTTCATCTCCAGCCATCATGTTTGCTCAGACATCATTTTAGTCTGCTTGCTTCATTCTGCCTCAGGCCCAGATCACATCAAGCAGACCAACCCCAACCAGAAGCACGAGCTCTCTAAAGCCTCAATTAGCCAAGCAGAGGCTTCTGTACAACTGAGGAAGCCTCTCTAATGAGAGCTTTCCTTCCAGCTCTTTGATAAAGCGAAGTGGCCAGAACAGCAAAAGTGACAGAAATCTTCACTGGGGGCCTTCCATTTAGCCTGTGTAGACAAGCCAAGGCAACAGCAGTGGATAGAGTACGGGAGCACACACTCCATTACTGAGTGAGAGCCCTGGGAAGAGACAGGCGGAGCTCTGCACCACAGGGCTGCCCGTTTCTTACAGCGGTTACGCCAGAAACGCCACATGCACAGTCCATTGAGCTTTGAGCTGTATCATGGATGGTTTATCTGAAAAATGGTAGCAGGACAGAACTGCAGAGGTGTCCTCTGCTAGCAAGAGCAAAGACGGAAAGGGGAAAGATGTATGCAGAGTAAGGAAAATATCATATCAAAGGTAAAAATGACAAATGAAATACAACTTAGTGAAAGCTTAGCTCTTAACCAGAGGTTAATAGCTTTTTACCATAGAACTTTCAGGAGTCAATATCAAGGGCAGCAGGGGCACATTCATACTGTGCAGGTTCTGAGATCACCGAGTGGGAGGTTCCTTCATACCAAGACAAATCACTGCAGCTCTTCTGGAAGAGAGAAGTGATGGTTGGCCAGTTGGGACCCCACAGCTCTTGGGATTCCCTTTAAACACCCTAGGGCCACAGCAAATGCAGCACTGAACATCGCTTTCGAGCTGAGGCAGCGAGATACACTGGATATGCAGCTGCCTCTCCTAAAACTGCCATCATCATCTTATTTTAACAGCCCCCTGCCTTTACTTCACATTTCTCCACAGCTGTCAATGAGCTCTCCCATACTTGAGCAGTACAGAGCAGCCCCAATAAGCACTGCCACTTGGAGCATGTGCCTCCTACTGAACCCAAACTTCAGTACCTGGTCCAGCAGAGGCAGGAACAGTTCAGTTACTCAAGGAAAACACCATTTACAGCTTCCTTTTACACCATTCTTCTGGAAGCCAGAGTCCACTGAAATGCATGTAAAACATTAGGTTTATCCATAATGTCCTGCAGAAGCACTGCCACACTTCCCTCTGGAAGCTGTGGCTCTGTGCAGCAGCCAGAATCAGATGTAGTCAGGCAAGCTGTAAAGAGCTAAATGCTCAACGCCAGCGGCCACTCCTGCTTCCTTTCAACCATCGATAGCCAGAGGGTTAGCGTGTACATCCTGCACCTTTAGAAATGGTCTTAAATCTAACATTTTTGCTGCCTTTGTCCTGTCAGATAGGATAATTTTTAAGTCATCGACTGCTGTATGTTACACATAATTGAAAAAATTATTTCAGATAGCTATTACAATGCTCCAGTGACATTTTTTTCACTTGACCAGCAATATCCGTAACAGCATCCGTCCTCCTCAGGATTTGGTGCTGTAGATATTGTCCTACCCAAGTTTCCACAATGATAGGCAATTGGTTCTGCCTTTATTTCCCCCATCAAACATTACTCAAGGAAGTAAAACTTTCCTCCTTACTAGGCACTTAAGTCTTCCCTACAGTTAGTTTATGTATGTTAAAAGATCTATCAGCTTTCTTCCCAGTGAGAACAGTCACCTCGTGCTTTCCCGAAATTACCATACATATTGCTTATAGAGGGACTAATATGATTTTCCTTATTTAGAAGCCAACAGCTGTGTAATATCACATGTTCTATTTAGCCTGGTTTGTGTCAAGCTTGAGCTGTCAAAAGCAGACAGGCTGGCCACAGAAACAAAAGCACAGAGTTTATCCCTGGACCACTGGGCTTGCAATAGACAGACCAGAGCAAGTTAAGACATTAACAACCAAGAATACTCTAACTTTTGGCTAGGAGCTCCTGTGGGAACCATGGCAACACAGGAGGGTTGCAATCCACAAGGCTTGGCCTCACTAGAAACACTGGGCAAGCTTGTCTTCGGGAGAACCCAGGCAAGGCCAGCTGGCCAGAAAACAACCCAGGAAGGGTCACAACATTGCAAAACCATCAAGGAGCCCCTGCAGCTTGTCCTAGGGGTGGCTGGAATCCAGTGAACTGGCACCTCCTCACATGTCTAAAACAAAGCTGGATGACAGACTTGGGGTCAAACACCAGCCCCTAAGCCTGTGCCAAACTAACAAGGTTAAACAGAGTGTCCTGAATCATCACACATGAAATGAAACTCTCCTTTTCCCAGCCTCAAAATCTGTGACCAGAGGCACGAAGTTATTAGCCAAGTGATACCAGAGGTGTTTAACTCAACCCCACTCCCTTGGGAGAAGACTCCCCAGCATAGAGCTAACAGATCAGCATGAATTTAAAAAAAAAACAAAACAAAACAAAAAACAAACTTGGTAGGTTTGAACAGCCAAGAAAAGCATCTAGAATTTGGAAATAAAGGAGAAGGAAGTGTTCAGGGAACATTTACACTCCGTTTGTCTCATGTGCTAACTAGCTAACATCACATCTCCCAAACAGGAAAGTCTTCCATTGCCTTTCACTCCTCATGTCTCTGTGCTCAGACACCAGAGACATCACTAAGAAAAACACCCCTTTGTACCACCCTGGCCTGAGGCACTCCAGAACACAGTTAAGCACTTGCTCAGACTAAGACCAGTCCCAGAATCCTCTTTCACCACTGCACACACTCCTCAACCCTGGAGGCACAATTCCTAGCAAGCTACAAGGTAAAGGCTCCTCTTGTCTCCCTAGTTCTTAAAGCCCAATAAAAATTATTTACAGCCCCTCCGGGCTATCTGGTTTAATCCTTTCCAGCTCAGGTATGACACTTGCTGGGACACTATTAGGTTTCTTATAGTACTCTGACTAGCAATCACATCTGTACCTGACTGTCAAGGGACACTCTTGGCTGAGTCGGCCACCCTGGTCTAACGCTGAGAGCTCTGAAATTTCTCAATTGAAACATTTGAAAGTTAATGAACCCTTCTAACACAAAGCTCCCACAGCTCAAGAGTTCTTTTATGAGCCCAGCACATGGTGGATGCACAGGAAAACCTCACTTCAGGCAGGCCTCTCTTTTCAGAATGCACCCAGGCAGAAGGTAAGACTCTCAGGCACAGCAAGTGGCAGTCAGGACCAAAAGGCACCACCTGCAGGACAGCTGGGTGGCTCTGCCACATGGTACTCCAGGCCACAGCCTGCTCAAAATAGGGCTGGCTATCATCACAGGCCCTCACTGGATTAACACATGGCTGCTATAAATGGCAAACCACTCTAAACTCTCTGAAAACAGTCATCAACTCCCAGCCGTGGTCCAAATGTGAAACAAATATAAAAAACCCTCAAGAGTCACCTAGATAGAAATATCACTGTGGGAAAAAAAGACAATCTTTTCAAAGCAATAATTTACTTACGTGCATCTTCATTTGAACTTTGGTTCATCTTTCAGGAACGCTTTTCTGTCCTGTGAACTTTAAGCAGCGGGATCTAGAAGCAGAGCCCACCCCCTGCACTCCCCACCGTTCACATGACCATTGGTAAGCCCACAAAATCCATCAGTATCCCAGCACACAGAGTCAGACACAGAGAACTGCCGTTTTTACAGGCATTGAACAGGTTCTTCCACAGCAGGCAAGAACGGGAGGCAGGACCAAGGAAACCCAGTGCCTCTGCTCCAGAAGCACAATCTTCTTCCAGCTTCTACTCATGCCAGGTCATATTCCTCTCTCCAGGACTGCAGACCTGGCCCAAATGACACCATCCAGCCGGGGAATACCACTGCATTTAACTGGGAGCATTGGAATGGGAGCCAACCCGCACTCAAGTGCAATGCAGACTAGGCTATCATTGCCATGGCAGAGAAAGGGATGGGCTTTTGTCTTTCAGGTTTTGGGTCTCATTTTTTCCTCTTGTTCTTTAACTGCTAAGCCTGCAACTGGGGTTGAGCATTGGGAAGGGGGAAGGGAACAGAATCTGGTGAACAGCTGGGGCCTATCACTTTTCATTGCAGGTCTTGGAGAGATGTGGTTGACAGAGTGATGCACAGAGGCTGTCCCAGTTAATGACTTCACCATTCTCCATCATTATCCCCATCATTAGGAAATTAGGAGGACAGAAGGTATTTACTGTAAACCTGCCACCTCCCAAGGAGAGATAAATAGAAACTGATAAATAGGATCTTCTGGTGCTGTTCGTCTATTAACCTTCTGCTTCCCAGTTTAGGCATATGCATGCTATCCCGCCATTAATATCCAGTAATTGGCATAGCAGTGGGCAGCACACCCCTACCCTGAGCGTCAAACATCTCCTGTGCTGCGTGCCGTGCACACCGCAGCTCTGCGCTGGGCTGGGGAGGGGCTCCCACACTGCTCACACCTCAGCCCCGGGGCTGAGCCAGCAGCCAGACCTGCTGCGTCTGAGCATCAGGCATGGCTTTGATGGCAGGAGACCCGGGAGGAGGAGAGGGCACTGTGTGCCATGACCTGCCCTGCGTGGAGCCAACAAACCGGCACGCAGGGACACCGGCACCTCCAGCTGAGCTGCTGTGTGTCCTGTCAGCCTACCTGGAACTACGGCTCACAGATGCCTCCAGGGATGAGTCACTGCAATCTCTCAGCATCCAGGAAAGAAGCATTTTCCTCACCATCTCAAAGCCACGTGCTCTGTAAACTAAAACAAAAATAAAAGCAAGCTTCTGAGGGCTTGGAATTTATGAACTTACCTTGGGGGTCAAAAACCAGCCAAGGTTTTAGCAACCTGGACCGACACATCTGCAGCTCCCTCCCCACACGAAAGGCATGTGCTGACTTGCTTCACTCCCACAGGCCAAACCTCTGCAAAGGAACAAGTCCTCAGAGGGACGAATAGAGCCACTTCTTTCCTCAGCAACCCAACCCTGCAGGGCTGAAGTAAATCCATACTCAGAGACCAGGATTTGACCCATATGGAAAGCAGGCCCACTTGCAGGTCAGCCAAACAACTACAACTCTCTTAATCATTTTCTTCCACCTAGAAGATTACACCTCCACTTTGGAAAAACCCCGACCCGCTGCTACTTTCCTCTACTCTTTGACATTATTAACTGCTTTACTTATCCCACCTCTAGTTCTTTCCTTTCAACCAGCATCACAGTTCCCAATTCACATGGTGTGCAGGTGACTACAACTCAGAGACACCAGCCAAGATGACAGCTGACTTTCTGATGAGGAACAATCAGAACAACTTAACACAAGTCTTAAGACTCCCACAATATTATGGCAGTATTTACCAACACGTAACCTCTTCCAGAAGTTCAGGGCAAACAGAGGGCCTGTTCTTGCATGTACTAACCTGGCAAGCAGTTCAGCTGCTCTGTGTTGGATGGTTGGCTCCAACACCGTGGAAGGCAAGTACTGCAGGCAGGATCCGTGCTTGCTCCTTCCACGTGCACTTGCTTGCACACATCGACCCAGTGCATGAGACCAAAGCCAACGTGACTATGATGGCGAGTTCTAATGGGAACACCAGTATTAATTCCCATCTGTCTAAGCAACTGGCAGTGTCCATCAATTACAGCAAGAGCCAACTAACAGTTGCAGCTGCAAAATAATAAAAGCAGAATTAACATTTCAAGTTCCTGTCATTCACCTGAATTTTTTACAGTTGTAATTAGCAAGCTGCAGAAGCTGTCAACAATCAACATCAGCCAATCTGTCTGCACCAGGAACCCAACTGCCTGCCAGAAATTGTCTTCGACAGGCTTTTTTCTCCCCTTGCTTCCATCCATTAAAATTTTCCCTTCAAACCCCCCCAACACTCTCATCTTTTTTACCACCAATCACTAGAATTGAACACGTCAAAACAGCGAGAGACAGAATGACTGACACCTAGCTGATAAAGTCATAATTATTTCCTTGCTCCAAAGCTCAGTATCAAAACACGCTGCCGTCTGTCTCCCCAGGCCTCTGCTTCCCTGACAGTAAAGAACTAGTGCTGCAGCCCCTTCCCAATAACGTGACTCTTACCAGACCCCAAAGACTCCTTACCTGGGGAGACTGAGACAGTAAAAGAACCTTTCCAGCTGAAGGCCTGCTCTTTGATGAGCAGCTGCAACTGTTTCCCAATCTTTAGAAGAAGAGCTTGTAGGGCTTCAATTTCTTTTTTCCTGTTGTGCCACACCACACAAACAAGAAACAAACAAAAAAACTAACAAAAAGTTAAAACAAAACCAACAAACCCCAAACATTTGCTCCTTTCAGTGTCAGCCAGAAACCAATTCTTTCTAAAGACCTGAGAGAGCACAAAGCATTATCCTTGGAGACTACAAGCACCTAGAACCAGATGCTGTACGTTCAGGGTAAAGTTGGGTTCTGTCGTTCGCTAGGGTTTTTTTGCAGGTTTGGTTTTCTCCTGTTGTTGGGGTTTGGGGTTGTTTTTTTTTTTGTAAACCCTCACATTTTTAAAGCTATTGATCCTTCTTGAAACCAAGCTGAGGCACAGACAAAATATATGCCATTATCAGTTAAGAGCTGGTTTTTAACCTCAGCATTAATAGCTGGTTAGAATACATTACACACAC
>VYZR01092094.1:1861-12484 GCA_013400675.1 Oxylabes madagascariensis
GCTGTATGCAATGCAGACCCAAGAAAAGGCAAGGCAAAAGAAATATCTTTCATTTACCCTCTGTGTAATGGTAACTATTGTCAACCACCTGTAGAAAAACGTCCCCTTACTTAAATTTTGCTTGCCAGATCAAACATTTCTCCTACTTTCCACTTAACACATCTCTAGCTGTATTTTGTTGAATCAGCAGTGTTTGCTTTGTTTAAAAAAATTACTCTATCCCATAACAAAACATTCCTCACTGTTTTTCCTTCTTCTGTTTAGCTGAAATGTGCAGGCTTGTTCTGCAAGCACGGACTCAGGGATTTCCAAAAGGTAAGGGTCAGCCTGAAATCTCACAGCATACTTACTGTACAAAAGCCAAGCAAGGAAAAGTTCAAAGAGTCTTTGGAGAGCATTATCCTAAAGTATAAACTTAGAGTCATGGCAATCCCATGTGCCTCATGGTCTGTGTCTTTCTTTTTCTTTTTTACAAAGGATGTTATTAATATGAATTTCCTCATGTCCTGAACTTTCAAAATAAGGCAGATTTAAGAGATCATTTTTACAGTTTTCCACATTTTTTTTACATTTTTCCACAGACTGTGGCTATCACATTTTTTGTGACCCTATATCGACTGTTTTAAACAGGTTAGATTGCTGTTTTTTCTTTAATGGCAAAGTCAGTTATTTTTTCCTCAGACCATATCTTGCCCTCGAATACCTTCTTTTGTGATGTGTTCTCAAGGTAAACAGATATAAATATTGAACACATACTGTAATGTTCTATAATTACAGTGGATGGTCTTAGCAGTGCTGCCCATCCTATGTAATTCCCTTATCAGGGAACACACTGGGATCTCCCTGGTCTCAAATTTACCTTGATGATAAAGATATTTATTGAACTTTTTTTGCCTGCTTATGCAGCTTAAAGCTCTCAGAGAGAGTTTGTTGCCAGATTCAGCCTTCTAAAAATTTGTTTTTCTTTTCTGTACCAGAAGTTCCCACACTTTAAGTATCAACAAATGGTTTGTTTTCATACTTTCATGGAGGAGGAGAGAGTTGACAGACTGTTGGTCTGACCAGTGTGTTGGAGGGGTGGCAGCTTCACCCTCCAATCCACTGTCACCTTTGGAATTCTATCAAATGTCAAAGATATAAATAAAGTTCCTTCTTTTCCGGCACGACTCGGCGTGTAAGTGCAGTTCTTTCCTGTCTCCTATTCCCACAAAAGTTCTTTTATGAAGTATAGAAAAATATAAGCGCATGGACACCCACACACATTTTCAGATGACTAATGCTGTTGCTGAAAGGAAAATGCTTCCAACAAATCTGCTTGTAATTGGACCTGACTCAGTGCTGATTCTTCCAAAGCTGGCTAGAAAAATATATACTAATTCCAATCAAAATTGTTCATATCCTGCTGTGAGAGAGTGGGAATTACTGTTTACTATCCTTAATATTCTCCACAAAAAAATGGAAGTAGTTGTGAAAACTGTTTAAAGAAATGTGTTCTTTCAGTAAGAAAATTGTACTGAATGCATCTCAGTAGTACGTGGACCAGGAAAATTGAACAAGGAAAGAAGATCATCAGGAAACTGTTGCCTAAATATGTCACAAAAAAATGAGATCTAGTTAGTTTGGAAGCCTGGTTCCTTGTGGTGTACTGAAGCTAAATAGCAGGGGAATCCATAAATCGTGCTCAAGAGTGAAACAAGTTGGAAAACTTTAAAGTCATTCTGTACAGAAGTCCTCATTAGCTCACTAGTTCATTTGGAGGATTTTTTTTCCTTAATATTTTTTGTCTCCAGACAAATCAGATATGAATAGACATGCAGTATGGGGCAGAGCTTGCAATGGCTGCAGTTGAAACAGAATCTGCCTCTTGTACAGCAGTTTCACATTCCATGTAGAGAATGTGTAAACTTTTCTTTCCAAACTTTTGTTTTAGCTTCCATCCTGATCATTTTCTATGCTAAACCAACTGCAGTTAGCATTACTTGCTCTGTAACTCTGCCCTTCTGCTGCTCAGCACTGGAAATATCAGTGGTGCAAGATCCTCTGGAAGCATTGTCTGGATTTATATCCTCAGCAGTGCTTTACAGCTCATGTGTGCAAGGGACTGCTGAGCTTCTGCTCAAGCCCAGCCCTCGAGTTTCCATATTTGCTACCCTAAAAGATAAACTGATGATTGGCAACCAGACTATGCCAGCCCAGCTCTGGCCTGTAGCACTTGTATAAATCCACAGGGAACTCAGGCTCAGCCAGACACCAGGCTGCCAGACCAGGCTTCATTCCAACTCTCTTTGATGTAAAGACACTGCCTGAACTCTGTGGAAGGTGATACATGTATAAGATGAGAGCAATAATTTTTAGTGCTTTACATCTACATTACAATTCTAAAGTTTAACAAGACTCAGGCCTTTTATCTCATTTTTTTTGCTGTGCAAGGTTATTAACTCTTACCATTTTATCATTGTATATTTTTACCTACACACTATGGTCTCATGCTGCTAAAAATTCCTTCACTCAGCTCTGTTCTCCTCTTTTTCTATTTTTTTTTTTATGTGGATACATTCATTCCCAAGATACCTTGTCATCTCTTTGCATATTAAATGTTATATTTTTTTTTTTAATTATTCAACTTACGTCTCCTAGAAACAACAAAAAAAACCAATCATATCTTCGTGTGTTTTAGAAGATGGGAGAAGATGAGTACCAGGCCTCTGAGCACAGAGTCTCCAGGCAGTTGATTTATTCAATTTGGACTATGTCTATACAAAAATTTTTGCTGGCATAACTATTTTTCCACATCTCCATTTCTAATTCCTATGTATGGATATCTAAGCTCATGGCAGTGGAAAAAAAGCATCTGCACATCTGCACCTCTCTGGCTCCAGGTTTTAGCTGCAGAAACCTACNCAGACAGAGGTTTGATACTTGAAATCACTTTAGCAGGTTAAAGATAGAACTCAAGTTATGGTTCTGTTGCAAAAGGAAAAAAAAAGATCTGTATGTTTTAGATGCTGAGAGGATTTTTTCTTTGGACCAACATAGCAAATACCACCAGCATTTATTTGTAGTCTCACACGAGCTTATGAGAACCTCCAGTTTTGTGGCAGTAGAATCCTTAATAAAGAAATTTTTACTCCTGTTGGCTCTATTTTATATTTAATTGCAGGATTGTAACTGTGTAACAGTTCTGTGTGCTGTGGTTCAGCCAGCTGGATCAGCATTATTCTGAGCCTAAGCAGATATCTCTTGTATAAATTAATGATGTATATTAATACAAATCATGTGCTTGAGCACTCTGGTGGGTTTTGACTATTGTTAGTGTACATCATGTGCCACTGCTGGCTGAGAGAGTAGATAGGAATCACTGTTCATGAGTTATAGGTTCAGTCCTGAACGATCTGAAAAACACATCTTCCAAGATTTTTTGAGAAACCTTGTCCCTCATTACATTAGCACAGCATAACACTCCATGTTTTTTTGGTTGCTTATTTATATCTGAGACTACAAGCACATATATTGTTGTCTGTACATTTTACAATTGCTCTACATATAGCTTGTGCAAAGATGCTTGTTCTATGAGCATAAATGACCCTAATGTTTGAGAAATCAAATATTGTGATAAATTAGCTTTATTTTTTACAGATGTTTAAAAGAGGGAGGTAGAGATGACAACTGTCCCTCATTTAGTTATAAACTCTGAAGAACGTGGTTTTTATAGCTTCACATTTCAAAGTCGCGAGCATGGCTGTGAAAACGTAAATTTTGCTTTCTCCGGGCATGTCCATGTAAACAGTTTATATGCTTGATAATTGAATTAAAATGAACTAATACAAATCTCCTTGCAAAATTCTATTAAAATTGCTCTGTTTCACTTAGTTCCACATGAAAACTGAAGAGACAATAAAGCAATTTCATGCTTATTTGAAACTGAGCTAAGCTCCTGCGAGCTTGCTTATTTGTGAAAATGTTTGCACTACTCTATGAAATGCAGTGCTGAAGTCTATTATAGATATTTGGCATTCCTTCAGGTGATCCCCACAGGAACATTTGCTTCCTACAGAAAGTGAAACCACAATTTAAAAAGCAGTATTCAATTATTTTTCTGTTTTTAAAGTTCTTTTTAAATTTTTTTAAATCTGGAATTAAATGTTTAGGTAAGATTACAAGCTCTGATGGAAAATTAGTAAGGCTGAATTACTTTCTGGGGCTCATAAAGGGTTCCTGTCTCATAAGTCAATGAACAGAAGTATTTCTGCAGCCAGAATTTGAACTATTAGAGGATCAACTGATTTTTCATGAAGTATTGTAACTGTAGTGGCTGCTTTATGCTTAGGATTTATTATATNGCTTTATGCTTAGGATTTATTATGTAAGGAATTTGCTTTTAGCCTTGGGGATAATTAGTACTTCATAACCTTGAGAAAACACCAACACACTTATAGATAGAAGGTAAATCAGAAAGTCACAGTTTTGGTGTTTTATCGATAAAATCTTCTGTCTGCATTTCCTTATTGAAGGAGAAGTTTTACAACTTTTATGAGCAGGTGCTTAAGATAATTTCTGTGGCCGTGCTCAATATATTCAGAGCAAGAGATTTTACTTTATGTACTGTAATTAGTCTACACTGGTTTAGAAATGGCTTATTATTGCAATGGATACACTGTGAAAGTCAGAAAAGCACATAACGCTGTATTGTGCTCTCAAAAAAAAAAAAAAAAAAAAAAAAAAAAANGCCTTGTCCAAAAAAAAAAAAAAAAAAAAAAAAAAAAAAAAAAAAAAAAAAGTAGTCAGCATTAGTTTGCTCACCAGAAGCCAGAAACAACAACTAGATTTTAGAAGTTAGATGCTATCATATTAGAGGATCAGTCACATTCATGTCTTTTATACTCACTCTGGATTCCTCTTGAAAGTGTTGAACAGTGATGATGGAGTTGGGGATCTGCTGACACTTCAGAAATGCTTCATTTATTTATCTGTTAAAGTGCTAGGTGGACCTTTCTTTTCCCCAGGAAGAGGAAAGATGGATAAAAAGACATTTATGTGGATAGGAGCAGTAAAGTATCATTATTAATCGATTTCCACAAGTGTCTGATTGTATTGAGGCATCTCCAGTGCAGTTTTAAAAACTTGAATTGATACCAGCCCTGTATGATCAGAGCAGCTGCTTTGGAAGGAAGGAAAAGGGTGTGGGTATTCAAATGGGAATCACAAAACTATGATCATGAAAGATCATACCAACTTTTCATAAACCCTCTGCAAAAGCCTGAGGGAGAAAGACAGGGACCAAACCAACAAGAGTTTTGACCTCTAAGCAAAAAGAAAACAGCAGTAGTGAGGGCAGTGATTGCTCAGAGGGAAAGAGAATTCAGAACGGGTTGTCTTTGTTGGGTTTAGGTGCCCTGTGCACTATATCACTATGATAATGTGAATATGGCCATAGTTTGGCTTGTATTGAAAAGCCCTGTATCATACTTGTTGTTTCTTGTCTTAGAATGGGTAATAAAACCATAGCAGTTCCTCACAGCTCCTCTTTAAGGATTTTGTGGTTACTGGTGGTGGCAGTTGTATGTTGCCTCCTTTTTTCCCCTTTTTTAAAATTTTCAATTCCCCAAAGAGCTTTGTGGTTCTGCTCTTACATTTTATGTTCCTTTCTTTTCCTTCTCCTCTCCATTCTAGCCAGCTACTTTTGGGAGGGACAGGAATAGCCACTGACTTGAAGTACATGATTTCATCTTCTTATAATCCTAGGGAAGATAATAGGCAGTTTACTTCTGTAGAAGGAGAGAATGGGAAATCTCGTCTTATAGGAAAAGATGGGTTTGTTCATGGATTCAAAATGAAAATTACTCTGCTCTTCATTCAGGAGGAATGCTTGTGATTGTAATAATTGTTCAGAGCTCGAACTGTGAGAGACAGACAAGGTTTAAGAAAATGTGGCCAACGTAAAGATGAGTTAGGATAGTCTTAATATAGGTTTTTTGTGTGTTTGAGGAAAGCAGGCGATCCACTAGTGCAGGGTTACAAAGATGAACTTCTTTCATGTGGTTTTAATCAAAGCTGGGATGCCTGGAATTAAGGGTCATCACCCTGTGAGGTACCTTGAGAAGAACTGCTGTTTCAAATAAGGCCATTGCTGACATGAATGTGCACTGAAAGTTATGCTTTGTTAGAAACCAGGCATAACAACCAAACCAAACCAAACCAAACCAAACCAGAAAGAAAACCCACATATCAACAGGATATCTCAATTTGTATTTTACAGTAATTTATAGTACAGAAAAGAAGGAATATTGTTTCATTGTCCAGGAAAATGAGAAATTTAACTTGTTCAGGCACATCTCATATATTATACAGTAATGATTCCAAGCAGTTCTGAGGCCAAGCCACACTTGAAAAAATTGGCCGGATTTGTTCTCTATTATATCAGCTTCACCCTGCTCCCACAGCTGGCTGCAGCACCCTCCTTGCCTCTGCTGGCTGCAGCCAGCCCTGAGCTTGGGCTCATAAATCTGGCTCCACCTGAATGAACGCATCCAAGCGGCTCCTGCACCCCTCCATGGTGCTCCCCAGTACTCCCAGTTCCCAGACTGGGATACAGGGCAGACAAACCTACCTCACACTCAGCCTGGCAGACTTCACACTGTGCCTGGCTCTGTCGTGTGTCAGAGCCCTTTTCAGAGCCACAGCTCATCAAGTACCACACACTTCTTCTGGCAAGAGCTGATTTTGGGTGTCTCAGAGGTCATGATGCATTTCTTTCTATGCACTCTAATAGGGAGGAGGTAAAGATTCATCAAAACTGCATCTTCAGCTGATGGTAAAAAAGCAAATGTGAGTTCAGTGCACCAAGAGTTTGCAGGATTTGGATCAGAAGTTAAAGCTATAGTTGTTTCTCTCAGTAATGCTGGGTGGTAGCAGTATTAATTTTTGGAAAAAAAGGGATGAAGGTAACAGTAGAAACCCACAGCTCCATGGTTTTGGTCAAGGTTTTGCATTTGATTTAATCTCGTGACATTAAAAAAGAGTTGGGCACAGACAGCCTAATACAGTGCATTTTTACCAGGTCATGGGTGCTTGTTCCCTAGTTGCCTAGCTATCCTGAGTACAAATAAACAAAGCATTCAAGGTAGGCATAGCTCTGGATGGGGAGAAGGGCTTCCAGTTGTTCTGGAAGACTTAAATAAGCAGATGAAAATAGGTTCTGACACATTTATCCTGGCACAGAACTTTTCTGGCACAGAACTAGCCTGTTTTTTTGGCCAAAAATTGTGTCAAATTCATGTTAGGATCGAAAAAATGAACTCATCTGAGGAGAAAAAGCTCAAAGATAAGAGTGCAATAACATATGACAGCCCTCTGTGTGATGCTGCACCAATGTCTACTGTGTCCAGTTACTTAGGAAAGAGGATTGTTGGATGTCTCCACAGGGACTGGAGTCATCTCCCCCACAGTGGCCACAGGAGATTGAACAGTACAGCTACCAGTAAGAAGGAATTCCAATGTGCTTTACCCCCTTGCATCCTTCAGAGATTCAAAAGCAAGTTGGAACAGAGCACTGGAAGCCTGAAATTTCCTGTTACCTCTCTTGACACAAAAGATTTAATGATGAAGGACTATCATAAAAGGAAGAGGCAAAGCAATTGTCTAGATGTGGCCAAAAGATAATTGCACATTTAGGTTCATTTGAATTTGAATCTCAAGTAATCTTGAATTGAAAATTTAGATTTAGGTAATGTAGGGAACAGAGAAAATAGAAGGAAAATAGCAAACACCTTCCCAGTGTTTCCAGTTATTAAGCAAGGGAGCATTAATGCCCGCTGTTGAGGAATGGGATAGTGTGGGCCTCACTTGTACTGAGTAACATAATGTTCTTAAAGGAGCCCATAAACCACTGCAGAGCACACCTGAGGTCTCTTGTTTTCCATTTAGCTGCAGAAGAGGAACTGTTACCTTTTTTCACCCAATCCTTGAATACAATCCAATCTTTTCAAGCTTCACGCTTAGAACATTTATGTTGTATGAGACTTTGATACACTGTCTTGAAATTTACATAGCTTACTATTTTGTGTACAAATGTAGCAAATCAGCAATAGTGGCAAATTCTATCTGAGAGGTGCTAGCAACAGACTTCTTCCTTTAGGAGCCTAACAGATCCTTTGCAGTCCTCCTTATGGACAAGCAGGGAAGCAGCATCTGTGTCTGCATTCTCCTGCTGCACTTGGAATGAAGCTTATTGTCATTTTGGATCAACTTGCAGTTACATTATCGAACCCAAACCAAGAAACCTAGACAAAAAATTTCCTAAATAGGACAAGACCGTTACATGGGCTAATGCTCTAAAATTCAGCATGCAGTAGATTGCCAGAATGTGAGTATATTTTTGTTTTTCCTTCTGCCTGCCAAGCCTAGTTAAATACTGAAGCATAATAGTAACAGCATCCTGTGGTAGGATGTTGCTATTTGCCAGCATCTATAGGTGATTTTTGCTGGGAATTGGCAACTTCTGTATTTCATATCAACACTTTCAAAGATGGTTGTTTGAATGCATACCATGTAAACTATTCAATATTTCATTTGTATACTGTTCTATTTTGTGGCCCTGTCTATAGGGCCAAAAAAGTTCTTTCATGAACTGTCCCTGATGCTGTTGTCATTTGGGATTTATTTTTGGTGTGAGGAGTAGAAGGAATACTAGGATTTTTCTAGAAGAGCCTTAACCTTATTGAAAGACAAAAACCCCCAAATAAAGTTGGCATATCTTCAAAGCTCTCTCAGCTGTACAGATCTCTTCTTGTTCTAAAGTCCAAACAGTTTTCTTAGACCCCCCACCTGCTGGCTGCAGTAAATTTGCTCAGCTGCATAAGTGAAAAAGAATGTCATACTGAGCATGTTTGAAGGCTTGTGAACCAAGTTTAATCTACTGTCATCATCATTTACATCTTCTTGTGCACCCAGTAAAGCAGTTAATACATTTAAAGTACTGTTCTTCCCTGTTTGATAACCCTCACAATCCCAGACTGAACTGTTGTATTCATCAAGACCCAGGGCTTACCAGTACCTTTGCCTGGAATGGTTTCTTTCAAATGTGCCTGTTGAGTTCCCTTCCTTTAAACACCTGACATACAAGGGAATGGGAAATGTCAGGAAAGATATGTGTATACCATTGAATAGGGGGAAGCAGAGTGGAACTGTTTCCCCAGGTAGAAATGGCCAAAAAGATGACCCTAACAGCTGATGTTACAATTAAAGTAGTTGATCTGTGTGGAAGGATATAGAGGAAAAGGATCAGAAAACCAAGGAGAGAGCAGAAGAAAATAGGGCCCAGTTTAGGAGTTAGGTTAGACTAAGCAATGCAAGGTGTTTGAAGACAGCTTTTTAGACCAAGGTAATTTAGAAGTGGATAATTCAAGGGTGGAAGTGGTGTGTTCATGTCTCTGTGCAAAAGGAAATCAGAGGAGCACAATAGGGTGTCAGAGACCCTAGAGGGATGAGGGACAGCGAGACACTAGATGAGGCTCTGACTGCAAAATATGTTCAGAACTGATCCACTTAACAACTCAGATGTGACAAAGGCAGGTTTGAAGGTAAGAGCAGTAGTTGAAAACCCAAGTCCTAACTATTTCCAGAAAAAGCTGTATCTGATTCATAAATATAAGCCCTGGCCTGTAATGTGGGACTATTCTGTGTGGATTCATAACTCATCCCTGCCCTTCATCAGCATTTTGTAACTGCTGCAATAATTACTGGAACTGGCTCTTCCAATGGAGCCCCTCAGCATATTGCATTGCCATTAATCAGTTCTGCTGATCACATCAATATGAAAACTAAACTTTATGTTTCTAAAATGAGTTTGCTGGAGCAGTATTGGGCCCAAGCTAAGAATTAGGTCCTGGCATCCAAATGCCTCAAAATATATAAGCACAAAATATTACAGACTTCTCACCCACATTGCAGGAGTTTAAATTAGGTCAAGCTAGGAAGTTTGAATAATATTTCTGACTTTTTGGTTTGTACTCCATCTTTAGCTCCATTAGAATACACTTTGATTAATACAACCTGTTGTCACCCTTGCTCTGTGCATCAGGCTATTTTCTTTCAGAAGTAATTATTGCAGTTACACAACAAGGTCTGAAACTGCCTGTGCTTTCTCTTGCAGTTTTGATTTTAGATATTCTAAGGAGCATGCTAAAAATGTTGTTTAACAGCTGTGGCCATATCTTGCCTGTGTACTGTCAAAAATGGACTAGATTGATGTTTAGTAGTTTAGCTCCTGGCAAGAGTTGGATATATGTCAGCACCACTGGTCCATAACCAAAAAAGGTATTACTTGGAGAAAAAAATAAATAAATAATAATGAAAAAAATCTTTCGAACAATTTAGGTTTCTGCTTCTGAGTGGAAAAAAGCAGGCAAAAGATATTTTATATTGTGAGTATGGAGGTTTTCCTTCAGCAAAAATATCTGATAAGTTTTCTTCCATAAGGTTGGTTTAAATTTAGGCTTTCAAAATACACCAATTTGGAATTCTGGTGGTGCTGTGTGTAAATTTGTGTACCTATAAGCTGAGGCTGCCAACTAATGCATGGGAGAACTGGGAAACCTAGAGAATGGAACAGTGAGGAGCAGAAGG
>VYZR01092100.1:5315-25683 GCA_013400675.1 Oxylabes madagascariensis
AAATCATGAACAACAGGGTATTACTTAGCAGATGGGCTTTTATTCCCTTAATTCAGAAGGCAAAAAGCCTAATGAGATGTGGTTCAAGATTTTCGTATAACCTAGTTACAATCTATTTTCACGTATTTTATCCACCTGGAGTGTCCTTTTACTCTGGCTACCCCTAGTTGCCCTTTTCTTTGCTGGAGCAGTTGATCCCTGGAAAAAACAAAGATTTCTACAATAATGTCTATAATTAGACTGTAATATTGCTATCATTATTCTGGGATATAATTTTGGGTTAAACTTCATTCTATAAAGATTTTTCTGCAACCTTAGCTTCAGCAGTTTTCATTTTAAAATGAAGCAACAAACCATAAAGGAAAGAGAACAATGCAGATCAAGCAAAGGCAGAGTCTGCTATTTCAGTCCTTTATATGCAACAGCAAAAAGTGCATTTCTTGTTATCTCAGGAATAAACAAGTCACCTCCAGGAAAGGGAAGAGTGAGGTGCAAGCCTGGGAAAATGAAGACTGTAAGCAAATGATTAAAGGTTAAGCACGTGCTCTGAAGTTACACAGACAGTTCTCCCCTGGAGCTGGTTTGACAGATTTTAGGTTGGCCAAGAGCTTTTCATCAAAGGAGTTGGTTCTTTCTCACTAAAAGAAAATGAGTTCTTGTTTCTCTCAGCTTCCTGGGGTTTGATGGTTTGATGAGATCATCTGGCATGATCTGAAATAACCTGTGTGATGGATTGTAATTACCAGCATCCCTGAGTTTTGTGATCACTTTGAGTTTTAGTGAGAACCTCCCATATGATTAGGAATGCTTTTTCTATGCTGTAATTCCTTTAAAAGATTTCTCCACTCCCTGCGATGCAGTTCAAGAAACAAGTTCCCTGTTTTTAAACTCAGAAGCATTAAGAGAAGTGTGAAGGAAGGTTTCCTAGCTTCTTAAACCAAGAGCTGAATGTATAACCTCGATTTATAGATTTGAAATCTCCAATGATATTTATGCTCCATACCTCAGGTTTATATGAAATTCCATTGGAATACCTAGCTGTTTTCCTGGGCTTGTTTTTTGTTGTTTTTGTTTAATGCAGGAAATCCCGGTGAAGCCAAACTCTCGAAATGCAAGAATTGCTGTTGGAAAGTGAGGGCCATGAACTCTGTGAGACAAAGACCTNCAAACTCTCGAAATGCAAGAATTGCTGTTGGAAAGTGAGGGCCATGAACTCTGTGAGACAAAGACCTGTGTCAGGAGGGGGCTGCTGCAGTCCCTGTTGGTTGAGTTTGGGTGAACTCTATTATCATGGACATTTGTCTCCACTTAGAGAACATCTGAGAGGGAGGGCTGTGAGATTTTTGTGTCAGACAGGAAGCCTACAGCGAGTATCTGCCAAGTTACTCAAGTGCACACGTATCCAGTGTCTCCCACTTATGTCACTTTTATGCAGAAAAGACAAGAAATTTAGTAATCCCCAAGTTATGTTACATTTGCTGTGGTGTTTCAATTTGTTTCATTTCTCTGAGCAAGACTTTGAAAACAGAGTGTGCATATATATGTGTGTATGTACATTGACCATTCTCCTTTTATATCAACAATGTTTTGCTCAAAAATTGAAAAACAGAGAGAATCAATGTTGGGAACACACAGCTTGAATCTGAACTGATCTGTGGGTGACAGGGATTTTGTAAAGCATTCTGCAATGTTTCCATCTGAAGCCACTTGTCTGAGAGGAAGCATTTCTGTGTCTGGGTAATCAGTACCCAGAAAAGAGATTCTGGAAGTGCTACAGTGAGACTCAAAGTCTCTGCTTGAGTCTCTACCCTGTTCAGGTAGTCCTGTAACGTCATAGCTAAATAACCAGCTGGGGAAATTTCACTATAAATAACAATTCCTGTGTGAAAGTAGATATACAGTGATTCAGAACATGAAATGAGTTTTCATTCTTGTATTGGGCAGAGCAATTTACAGGGCACTGCTGGAACTCTGAGCCCTGAGATCTTCAGCAGGACATGTGCTTTGGTCTCTGGGTTGTTTGGTTTCTGGCTGTTGGATGTAAAGGTCGTAGCATTGGAACTCAAAACTTGCCAGAATCAGACTTAACCTCTTTCTCTTGGAAACCTTTACCAAGTTCTCAGCATTTGCTTCCTTGATTTCAAGCAGCAAAGCTGTTCAAGTGGTTTGAGGGAATTAGTTCAAGGTGAGCTACTAAACATGTGAGAGCTTGTTTATGATACAGGATACAGCCCAGCAAATTAGGTCTAGATAAGTCAAGTAATCAGAAGAAAATACTCTTAAAGAAAAGGCATTTTCTCCTGTTTGGTGGTTTGGATTTTCCTCCCTCCCTTTTCCCCTGTTTCATAAAACCAGAGTTCACCATTTGTGTGTAACTCCAACTCATTATCATCCCCCATCACCCCAAAAATACACTTGAGAAAGTTTGAAATGAGTAACCTTTTTCCCATTGCAGTTATTCTGGTGGAAGTTTAAAGCTGAACTTTGTACTAAAATGGTAGTTTTGTTGAATCAATAAGCTTCTATCCATTTTCATCTCTAGTTCTAGAGGAAGCTTGTTTGCACTGTTTGGTTTACTTTGAATGTTAAATATCAAATCAGCTTGACATACAAGGTAAAACTTGGGCAACACCTCCATGTTTCTCAAAATGAGTTTTAAATTGTTTTCTTTAAGCTGAGATTAAATATGCATTGGTTTAGGTTCATTGTTCTTTATCCTAGCTGGTTTTTTTTCCCGCCTCAACTCTGAGAAAATGGATTAGAAAATTTACAAAACAAATGACAGAGTTTCAACACGACTCATGATTTGCATCTTGGGTCTTGTTCCACAGGGCACAAGTTGGTTTTTACGTATATAGACCCATATATAAACATGCCATTGATGAGTGTGATTGATTGAAAATACTGATACAAAGTCCTCAATACTTTAATTGTTATTTTTCATAAGACTATTCCTTGCTTATGATGTTTGTTTTTCTGTGGCTTTAAGTGTCATTTTCACATAACACCATAAACTCCAGCATAACATACAGGACACAATGTCTCCCAACAGTAAATGCCTAGAAAAATGTTTATTGAGGTTATAATGTTTTACAAGCATGGGAAGCATTTATTTTCCATTAATATAAGACATATCTAACAGTTCCTCTGATATTCAGAAATTTTTGAATAAAAGACAGGAGTTTCATGATAACAGAAGCAAACTCTGAGGTGTTTCCCCAGTTGTAATCATTTAGGTCCTTCCAGGTCATGCTCTCAGCCTGAAAAATCTTTCCCCAAAACATTCAGGAGACTGAAATTCACTGCCTGATTTCCACTGAAGCACCTGATTGTTTTTTTGGGGTTTTTTTTGTAAAATGAAAATTAAATCAGGTAATTTAGGAGTCTAATCCTTAGCACTCGTGGAGCAAATCTTCTGTGTCTTGGTGGAACAAATTATCCTGCCTGTTTTGGGTATCGCTTTCTGCTCATTGAGCTCAGATGAAAAATAAATGTTGCTGATGGATGGGGAGGCATCCCTGCGGGCACAGGGGTGAGGCCAGCGCTGCTCCAGCTACCCAGACATGGCTGTTTCCCTGGCATCCTGCCTTGGCAGCAAGGTTGGAATTTTCTGCTGAAGAGGGGCCCTTTCCATCCCTCTGGTGTTTCATTTGATGCATATTTTAGGAACTCATGTCACTTACAATACTGAAGATGGATTTCTTATGCTCCTCATCTCTCCCCAACATGGGGAGCAGCCCCAGCCCTGCCTTAGACATTTCCCTGCCCTCTGTGAACTTCAGTGGATGTTCCCAGCCCAGATTGTTCTGTTCCATATTGCAATGCTAATATTTATTGGATTATTTATTGTAACATCCTAGCACTAAATTTTCCATCAGATACCACTACACCTTGCAAAATAATTTATGGACTCCTTGCATGTTTTTCTCTTTTTTGAATTCTTCTGTTTCTTCTGTGCTAGCTAGGTGTATATCACAGTAACTGAGCGATGTAATAAAGCATTCCCTGGTTTCACTCCCCTGTTTTCTCCTTTGAATTATACATCTTTCCATTTGCTTATTCTCTTTCTAACGTCTTCACTCTGGGTTACACCAGGTCCTGATTCACAATTCTTTTTCTGCCCACTCCTCACAGTTCCTCCCTGAATATCTTTTGTATCCTGGTCTTGTAGACTTTTTCTTGATTCTTTCACTGAATTGAGATTTGAGATGGGTCTGGCATTGGCCCTGGGGTTGGTGCAGGCAGGATCTTGGCTCTTGGAGCCCTGGGCCAGCAAAACTTGGTCAGCAGAACTGACTGAATGCACACAGGGAAGACATCTGTTGAGTAAGACGTTGCCATGCTGACTGTGACTTGTCTGAATGATGTGTTAATGTTTTTAAAGAATAAATAAATCAGCCAGCATGAAACTGCAGAGCACAGCTCCAGCTAATTTCGTAATTTCAGTCTTAAATCTGAGCGTGTGTAGTAAAGCTGATTTCACATCAGCAAATCCCAGTGCCAAGTGTCACTGTTGGGAGCCTTTACCAGAACATCTCAGCCTCACTGAGTTTACTAGTGCAGTAAAAGAGAAGGGAAATAGCTCGTGTAATGCACCAAATATTTACTGTGATCTGCTGCTCAATAGGGAATAGCACTGAAGAAGAATCTAAAAAAAAGGGGTCCAATTTTACCTCCCAGTTTTGTTCTGGCACATGGAGAAGTTTGTCCATCCCACTAGAAGGTAAGCATGGGTGTGGATCTCATTTTTTGTTTCACCACCCCTCCTTGGACAGCAGCAGAAGGAATATTAGTCCAGAAGCCAATGGCACTGTTTACGGCAGCAGAGAATTTCTGTCAGCTTCTGCAATGGTAATTAGTGCTAACATTGTGCTTAAGCAATGAAGCTATGTGAAAGTACTTATGAGAGCAATTTTTGAATTGCACCAAATAAAAGTTTACTTCTTTCCTCAAATTTGTCAGACTGGGGTTAGAAATAATTTCATCAGAGAGAAGATGGCACACTAAGTCCTCTTACACAATTCACCAGGAAATACACCTGGAAAACAGCAAACCCTACAGAAAGGATCTGAGTTTTCCAGCTGTAGTTTAAATTCTGCCACTTCTGGTTTGTTCCCCCAAAAGTGAGAGGGTGTGGGGTGGTTGCAAAGGGTGTAACTCAACAGCTCTAAGCACTGACACCGGAGCTTTGGGAGCTGTAAATAGGCTTTATACAAGTATACATTGTTTTCTTCGGTAAATAAAGGAAAGCGTACTGCCAACTCTGGCGATTATCACTGTTTATCCTCAAGCTACTTGCACACCAAAATTAACACTGTTCATCAGGTTTCTTCTTTTGAATGCCTCTCAGTTGTAATTCCTTCAATGTACAAGAAACAAATTAGTAGGGACTTTAGACAGTTTGATTTCTTTTGACATCTATTCTTATCTTCTGAGTAACCTGACGGTCAACTGTCCCATGGAGCTCATGTTTTCTTCCTCATCTTCCTGGTGCCAGAAATGAAGAGTGTTAGAAGAGCATTCCTGATGTCTTCGCATTCATTTAATATTGCTGCTCTGGTCTTTAATGGTTTACTGTAATACAATCTTTAAAATTTGGCCAAATACTCCTGTGCAGGATTACTTTTAAATGTCAAGAAAGCACAGAATTGATACAAAGCCCCCTGTTTTACTGGTAATGTTGGCTCCATCCAATTGCAGTTTGAATAACTTTTCAAAGTCAAGATGCTGTTGGATTGTTTTCTTCCAAAGTTCAGAGGAGGAAAGCAAAAACAAACTCCTTCCCTGTGGAAGCACAGTCCTTGCATAAAAACTGTAAGATTTTTGGGAACACTTCTGGCAATGTGGAGCCACTTCGTGTTCTCCCTGTGTTTAGTTTAACCCTGAATGCATAAAATGTAATTTATGCACCATGTAACTGTGCCTTGAGAAGTTTTCCTAATTCCTCCCTAAGGACCTCTTAAGAACCAGTAAAAGCTGTCACCTTAAATATACTGAGACAGGAAGGAGGTGTCTTAGCATGTATTCATACAGTTTTTCCTCTTTTATTTCTTTAAAAGTGTATTTTGCTTTCAAGTGTTGGTTGACTACGTAAAGTCATCTGACAACAAAGGCCTGAAGTTCACTGCTTATCCTATGGATAAGAAAATAGCTGCACTGTTTTGTGTGTGTGTCTAACAATGCCAGAGGTAAGGGATTCTCTGAGTCAGACTTCTGAAGACATTTAACATATCTGGCTTTTGATATACCCATGCATAAAGTGGAGATAAGAAATCTTGCATTGGCTTCAAAGCCAGCAGGAATATGGGATGCATTACAGCTATTTCTATAATGCTCTGTGGTCTCAGGGGGCTGCTAGGAGGGAATAAGGCTCTTTTGTGAGGTTGGAGATCTACCAGCCTCAAAGTGCGCAGTGGGAACTGAGAGCTTTTGTAGTGCACCAATCCCACTGGAATGCAGCAAGACCCATTTCCAAAAGAGCTTAAACAACCATGGAATTGTCACTGCTTTTGAAAAGAGTACCTCAGGAAATGTAAAAGCAAACTGTGAAGAGAGAACTTGGTGGTTCAGAAGTGGAACAGCAGGTGATGGATGCATGACAGGCAACTTCTTCCCCTGAGGTAAAACAGAATCAACTTCCAGGCAATGCTAAATGTGAATGCAGGATTTTAATGAGAAAAACATTTATTCCCAGAAGAAAACCGTAAGACTCAACACCTCTGTCCATCTTGGATAGATTTCCTCTATTTATATATTTCATATATTTATAACTCTTTACTATTTTTGTATTTTTGCATGCACAACACTTGTAGCCTACTTGAAGTTTGAACACTGAGCTGCTGCTCAAGGAAGATGGAGCTGATTTCTTTTGGCTTCTTACTAATGTGTCACTGAGCTGGGCTTCAGTAGCTGTCAGGCATTTCAAAACATCCTACCAGGCTTTGATTTTAATTTAATGATAATACGGTCATGTCAGTCTACAAACCTGAACATTTTGGATGATGTAGCCAAAACATCTCTGGTCATGCAGCTAAATTCACCTGGGCAGTATTTTGCATGAAATTAAGAACATATTTCAGTTGAAATAACTGCTATGGATGGGTTATTGGGCTTGACTTTGATTCCAAAAGAGCTGGAAAATTGAAGATGATTTTGCTGGATTTTTTCCTCTGCTTTCTTCTGGAAAATCTGATTAAACCTCTTTCTAACCATTCCTCCCTAGAGGTCTCATTTACCACTAAAAAATTTTAACGTTGCTTTTGAACTGCAAAAAAATTGCAACACAAGCAACATTTTAATGATTACCTGGTTATATTTAACATCCACAAAAATTCTCTTGTTTAGGGAGCTCAAAATAATTGAAAATATATTGGTTTTAAATTATGTATGGACTGTTGAAGCGGAGCACAATCAGAAGAAAGATATTTCTTGTAGAACAGCTTTGGCTGAAATAAGCCTCCTGTCTACCTCAATTATCATGGGCAATTTTTTGAATGTTGCATTGAGCTCGGAGTGTTGTGCACAAGAGGTCCCTCATCGAACAAAGCAGATCCTTCTGTAGTTAAAGGCAGGATTCTCCATCCCCAAAATCCAGCCACTCAAGGGACTAACGCTGTTCATGTGAGCAGTTAAGGGGAGAGGACAATTTTTTGGCTGCTAATGAGCGTGACCAGAGCAATAGCACTGAGAGAATTGCTCCCGGTGCTGGTGGTGTGGGATGAGCAGCTGGAATTCTTCCTATCCCTGCTGCTCCCATGTGTGCACAATTCACTTTAAACTCCCTTATCTGCACGGTGTAATCCAGGCCAACGAAATGGAGCTTTCCCAAAGTCATTTATACCCAGCACTGGGTTTTGGTCACTGTTTCTTGTCTTTTTTGCACGCAGTAAAACATTGATGTGTTAACAGGTGGCATTAAAACAGTCTGAGGGCAATTGTAAGACTTGCTGCCTGTCTTGGTCTGAGAAGCTGTTAGCAGCACACACTCTTCAGTAAATAAATTCTGTTTCAGCCCCTAAAGGGCCTGAGAGGCCACACAATTTGAATTTGTGGTGCATTTTGTTGTGACTTGGGTGACAAACCAGTGGAAGGACAGAGTTCACGGTGGTGCCTTTCTGGCCTTGCTTGGTGTCGTGGTTTGAGCAGGAAGTGAGTTTTCAGGAAGTTACAGAGTACGTCTACGTGAACTTCCAGGGGTTAAATATCGGAAACTTCCAGGGAACCTCCCTTTTCCATCCAGGCAGCTGAACAGGTAACAGGGCCGGTCCNTACCTGGTTATATTTAACATCCACAAAAATTCTCTTGTTTAGGGAGCTCAAAATAATTGAAAATATATTGGTTTTAAATTATGTATGGACTGTTGAAGCGGAGCACAATCAGAAGAAAGATATTTCTTGTAGAACAGCTTTGGCTGAAATAAGCCTCCTGTCTACCTCAATTATCATGGGCAATTTTTTGAATGTTGCATTGAGCTCGGAGTGTTGTGCACAAGAGGTCCCTCATCGAACAAAGCAGATCCTTCTGTAGTTAAAGGCAGGATTCTCCATCCCCAAAATCCAGCCACTCAAGGGACTAACGCTGTTCATGTGAGCAGTTAAGGGGAGAGGACAATTTTTTGGCTGCTAATGAGCGTGACCAGAGCAATAGCACTGAGAGAATTGCTCCCGGTGCTGGTGGTGTGGGATGAGCAGCTGGAATTCTTCCTATCCCTGCTGCTCCCATGTGTGCACAATTCACTTTAAACTCCCTTATCTGCACGGTGTAATCCAGGCCAACAAAATGGAGCTTTCCTAAAGTCATTTATCCCCAGCACTGGGTTTTGGTCACTCTTTCTTGCCTTTCTTGCACCCAGTAAAATGTTGATGTGTGGCATTAAAACAGCCTGAGGGCAACTATAAGACTTGCTGCCTGTCTTGGTCTGAGAAGCTGTTAGCAGCACACACCCTTCAGTAAATAAATTCTGTTTCAGCCCCTAAAGGGCCTGAGAGGCCACACAATTTGAATTTGTGGTGCATTTTGTTGTGACTTGGGTGACAAACCAGTGGAAGGACAGAGTTCACGGTGGTGCCTTTCTGGCCTTGCTNCCTTGCTGGGCTGTCTCTTCTGGGGCACGGTCACCCATCCTTTTTGGAATGTACTCCTGTTCTTTAAGGCATTTTGGATTTATTTATTAGTTTGTGGTGGTACATACAGTTTGAAATATCTTGGGTTAATCCAGCATTATTTTAAGGAGACGGTGTCCAGACGGATTTTTTTCTCCTTGTGTTTCTCTGCAGACATATGCAAGTATATATTTTAAACTTTAGAGACAAGTCCCTTTCTTGTTAAGACAAATCCCTTTTATCTATTGAACCAGTCTGTAATTGCAGACAGCGCTTGTATTTGACATTTTTGTAAGAGGAAGCATTATATTAGAACTAAAATAACACATTGTGATGGTAACACATTGCATGATAAATAACACATTGTGGCGTTGTAACATCAACACGAGCATTCCCCCACTCACCCACACACCCTGCTCTGCAAGTCCAGCCCCAAAAGCTCTCTTCTTTTGAAGGATGGTGAGTCTTGGAAAGCCAATGGACTCCAAGATGTCTTGGTGAATCAGAATTATCTGTTTCATTATCTTTTGTGTTTGTTAATTTTATTTTTTAAACCAAGTACTTTATAAAGGGTACTTGAAACAATTCAGTGAGAAATGCCTTTCATCAGAGAGATCTGGATTCCTTTTATCATTCACTTCCTCGATGAAATTTTCCATGACTTGAATTGATCTGAATCACAACAAGAGAGCATTAAGTCAGTGCTTTTTATGTTCAATGGACTATATAAAGGTCTGGCTCAATATTTTTTTCATAATCACAATGTTAGAAAGTCTTGGCGTACAACAAAAGCTTCTGGAGCTGTTACAAATGATGTTCTGAAAAGCCATTCACAGCCCTCATTGCAATTCTGTATATATTTTCAGTCTTGACAAATTACTTAAAACGTCCGAAAAACAGCCACTGAAAAATTTCTGGTTTTTAGATGCTTCTCCCTGGCCTTCAGCTGGAATGGGTGAGTGGAAAAATGATCCTATTTTTTCATGCATCCAGGATTTCATTGTGTGGTCCTCGGGAATTCCACAGTTGGGAGAGTTTTCCTTCTGTTTTTCCAGCCAAGTTGGGCACTGCCATTGCTATGATTTAAAAGAAGAAGTTTCTGTTTCTGATGTCAAGGAGCCTTCAAGTTCTCTTCAGGCAGAGTCTAATGCACACAGATGAAGTCAAGACAAAGTGACAAAGACAGCTTGTTCCTGAGGAAAGTTAAATATTTTTTCTGGCTAATTTGTGTGACACCTAAAGGAAAAATGCAGAGCGAAACATTCTGTAACACTGGGTCTGCCTGCAACCACTGCTAATAGAAAGGGACAGTGACTTGTACACTGTCTGATGCAATTTATGATTTTAGTCTGCACTATTCAGATACAAATATGGCTTCTCATTTGTATTTTGTTTTCCTTGTGCAGTGAAACAGCACTGACAACTGAGTGGCATCTTTGAATCCTTCTTTTTTTTTTTTTTTATGGCAAGTATCAATAGCAAAGCATGTGTTGAAAGACTTGATGTCAATTCATGATTTAGAGACAAATTCTGAAGTGTTTTATCAATTCTCCCAGTAAATGATGTCTGCACAGATCTCTGCTGAGCAGAACTGCTGTTACTTGTTCTCAGAGCAGACACTGTCTGTGCTTCTGCCACCACCAAAAAGGCAAAGGGCTGACTCAAGCCAAGAGCAGTGGGAAAAGAGAGGCTAAAATAACCTTTGGAACTCTAAAAGGATGCATTCACCAAAAATGCATGGAATCACCCTGTCTCTCCACCCCATCCCTATTGGACTGGAGTTAACTGTATTGTCATTTTGCAGGATACGAGATGAATTGCAATATTCTGTGCTCTGAATATTGAACACAATCAGACACTTCAGTATTGGCCAGTCAATGCATTTCCCCATCTGCAGGGGCTGTATTTTCTGGGGGACACCTTTTAGGAATGATTTAGGTGCAGCTTGCAGAGCCACTGCAAAGCCACCCTGGAGGTTTGGCTGCTGCCTGGCACAAAGGGAACTCGGCTGACTGAAAGACCTCCCCGTGGCTTGAACCTCCCAGAGCAGCTGTAAATTCAGCAGCAAGAGGAGGTTTAAACAATTTGGGCCGACTCTGTGCTACTAAGGGAAAAAAATTGCTTTATCCTGATGCTTCTATTCCTCCCCTCCTGGAGAGGCTCCAGCAGGAATGTGGAGAAAAGCCACGCACCTTCCCTGACATCACACCTATGCTGGGGAGCTTAATGCTCCTATTTCGTGTCTAAAATGCTTCCTGCATTCATCGAAATCTAAAAATCAGAACTTGCTTGTTAACTAATTGCCCTAAAACGTCTTCAAGGGTTTTTGAACTGGGAGAAAATACCTTTCAGCAACTGGGTAATAGCTGCATTTTGTAGCTATTTTTCCTTTTACATTTAAATAGAACAAATTGTGTTACTGTGCTGTATATCTGGGCACAGAATGCTTATTACCAATAGGAAGCTTGTGGAAGGAGATTTTAACCTTTTTAATACATCTTGGAAGTGGGTTATCAGAATGATTTTTCTTTTCTATTTCTTTAAGGCAGCACAATAAGGAATCAAAATTTTTCTTACTTGATTATTCGGAGCCTTTCTAATTTTGTGTTTGTTGGCATCCTTTCAGTGCACTTTTGCTAAACTTGAGAGTAAAGAACTGGAACTTGCTAGTGAAAAAAACCGTGATGGAGTTCTCCCTAAGTGATTGCCTCAAGTGCAACCACTCAACCTGTATTTATTCATCTAAATGCAGATTTTAAGAATGTCACCCCGTTTTGAACAATGTCAAGGTTTCTGACACAATGCAGGAGCTGTTGACAATCATGTTCTAGGAAGTCTGTGAAAACACAACGCTGCTTCTGCCCTTTGTGGGATTAATTCCTCCCGAAACATTCCAGCGCCCTTGTGGTGTTGGTGCTCACGTAGATTTCATTGTTTTCACTCACCAACCCAACTGCTCCTGCAGTTTATGCAGCTGCACACTCCTGAACACACAGGCACATCAGTGGACAGAATGGAAACAAACCCCGGTTTTATTTTGCCTCCCAAATCACCAGCAGGTCTGTAGGTGACCTGAGCCATTTTAGCTCCTGAAAAAGATCTTCAGGGAGGGAGCAGACCCTGAGCATCTGAGTTATCAGACCTGATGGGTAAGAGCATATTTGACTGTGTGCTTCTCCATTTCGGTGCCCCCTTGACCGCATGCATATGGAGCGCAGGGAGGATGTCACGGGCTTTCCCACAGCTTTGCAATTCTCAGCTGTGCACAAATGTGCCTCATTTCCATATACTGAGACACTTCAAGCCTTGGTGCTCCTGAGCTGCTTGTGGCACCAGCCTGGTGCAAAGTGTCCCCACTCCCTGCTTGTAAAATTTGTCCTCCTGCAAACTTTTCACGGCCCCTCCTGAGCTGTGGCCTGGCCTGAGGGAAAGAGAACCGTGCTGGAGGCTTGTCGTGGGAGTGGGGTGTCTATGATGCAGCACAAAACTGCTACATGGGATTTTTCTACTGGTATAAGTCATCTGGCTTTTGGTTGTATTTGCTTGGGGTGGTTTTATTTATTTTTTATTGAGGAAAACCCTCATCCACTGTAATTTGTTTTTATACAATCAAATCTTAGGCGTCCTTCCCCTTTAAACTTCATGGATTTAACTTTCCCATTCACTTCTACTTTGGACATCATGGCTTTAAGTCTCATTTTTAGGGAAGTTGTCTATTACCAATGTTGTCTTTTGAAAGGCAGAAAACATTTTTGCAAGCATTTGCAGTCAAAGCACTTCAAGCACTCTCTTTGCCTCTTTGCTCTCTATTTCTCCAGCATTCTCTGACAAAAATCATGTGAGTACAACGAACACAGGGATATGATTTATACCTTTTAATTTTTTTTTCATGTTCTCTTAAATTAAATCTAAGCAGATGACAAGGGGCAAACATCTTCTCTAAAGAGTTTGAATTAGGGTCATTTCCATTTTGGGACCTGAAATGAAAATTTAATTCATATCACGAGACACAATCATGTTCAGGTTCCTCTCTGGACTCAGCAGTGTGATTGAGTGGGAAAAAAACATTTAAGTGGCTTGAAAATAATTTAATTTTTAAGGGTTTTTTTGTTTGTTTGTTTGGGGTTTTTTTGTTTGTTTGTTTGTTTTGAGGTAGGTTTTTTGGTTTGCCTTCCCATCAGTTGCAACTTTAGTCTTAACCTCTATCTACACTCAGAAGTCTGGGGTGTGCAGAGGGGGATTGTCTGTTCCTTGTTTCCAAATCTACCCAAGGGAAGGAGCAAAGGGAATTAAACCGTGCAGGTGTGTTAGAAAAACATTCAAATAAAGTGCTTCCATCTCAGACTTACAAGCTGGAAGTTGGAGGAGCTGAGCAGATGGAAGGTATCTGGCTCAGATGATCACCTGTCATTGACTGAATTGTTAAATAATGGCTGCTAGAGAATATTTGTAATGGAAGCCTGCATAGAAAAACTGGTGAAAGCAATACTTGCTGTACTTGTTACCTCATCAGAAGGAAAGAAAAAATATAAAATTGTTAGGGGAAGCCATACAGTAATTTACCTAAAAACATAAACAACTGTTGCATTCAAAACCACTTTTTCCAGACAACAGATTCTGCCATGGACTGTTCAGTTCTATCAGGGATTTCTTTTCTCCTCTCTACAATCAGCAACATCTCAATTCTTTTTGTTGTTGCAGAAAACAATACTTTTGCCTCAAAAAAGAACAAGAAAGGGAAAATGAGACCAGATCAAGCCAAGATGCATTCCCACCTGAGTTTGGAGAGTGACAGAGTGAAAATTTTGCTGTGGAAGAGGAAGCACAGGCAGGTTTTTCCTTTCCACATGCTGCCAATAGTTTTGGTGTTTGATTTTTGTTGCTGTTTTGGTTTGGTTTAAAATCTTTATTTACTAACTCCTCGTTTTTGTGGCATTTCCAAATCAGTGTAGGTCCTGCATCCCTGGCCTAGAAATAGCTTTTCTCTCTGCAGAATGAGGGCAGCCAAGGCCAACACTGCACTCGGAGCACTGGGCTGGCTCTGAGCAAGGCAGGGCAGTGCTGGGCACCATCAAAATGAAGTTTTGTGTGTCAGAGATGGAAGCTCACGAGGGGCAAAAGGCACACGGTGTTCACAGGACGGGTAGTTTTTAATGCTTCAGTTCATGGAGTCATGGTATTGCACAGGAAATGAAACTCTAATTAATAAATAATATGATATTCATAACAGAGGGAAGCTTGAAGTGTGCAGTAACACTTCATATTTCCTTTATTCCCTCTCCCTTTTTATCCCACCTGCTATTCGCAGGATTTTAAGTTTTAATTCTACTTTGGGATTTTATTTGTTGGATTTCTTGTTGCAATGATGGCATTTTGGGGGTTTTTGTTTTGTTGATTTGGGTTTGGGTTTGAGTGCTTTAAGCCATATTTGTATCTTTTACAAAAGCTTAAAACAGGAAGAAACTAGAAAATTATTTCATAAGGGAAGTTTTTAAACACTTTTTGTACCTTCAAAGGCAATCATATTTGGCTCCTATCAAGTTTTGGAGGCAGATTCACTCATCCCTAAAGAGATATAAAGACGAGGATGGTGGAGTTATAGCAAAAATTCAGTTGAAAATGGTCTTACTAATGCTGCTCTGAAGTGCAACTATTCAATTAAAAGGAAAAATAATGATGCTTTTATTAAACAAAAGAACACCAGCAGAGAATATTACTAAAGCCCAAGGACAAGTGTAACTCTTCTACCAACAATAATGCAGATTTTTTGCATATATTATGGATTATATTCTCTTTTCAATGCACATGCATTAGCATTAATGGGCAAAAAGAAGATAGATCCATTTGCACTTCTGCCCAGTATTAGCAGCAAAATTCATTACATTCACACACTCTCTGACTCTTTTGATTCCTTTTGAAATAAATCCAAATATTCATCATTCAAGGACTTTAGGGAATAAATTATTTTCCATTTCTAGAATGTCCACACAAAGATCAAAATTATTTCATTTGGTATTATAATTTACTCCACAAACTCTGCAGTTTATTTTCCTCTAATTCCACGGGTTGTGGAAAGGGTTTGCTGTAAAGTCAGTGCTGCAGATGCTACTTGGGAAGGATTCATTTTGTAACATTGTTTTTTCTCTCCATTTAATTACCAAGAGCAAGGATAAGAGGAATGATTTTGTCACATGGTACAGTTCTCAGTGAGGCATCTGATAATAACTTTTTGAGGTGGAATTCCTTCCCTCCTTTGCAGCCAGAACAACGGGAGCTCATTGTCCAAAATCTCTTTACGGTATTGCTTGTGAATGTCTGCAATTTTCTGTGACCTTCAGGACTAATGGTGAAAAAAAAATTTGCTGCCTTTTCTCTGTGAAAAACGTGGTTTGGATTTTGTTGGTTCTTATTGAAAGCCCAGAGAAGGGTTTCTTTCCCCCAGACCAGGCAGGTGCAATCACAGGGATTTCCATGTGTCGAGCTCTGGGTTTTCTCAGGACTCTTTTATCAGCAGCCTAAAACCCTCTCCTTTACAGTTTTCCATAGGAATGTGGGAATCAGTGGGAATTGGCACATTACAGATGCACTTTAAATCTTTCCAGGTTTGAAGTCAGTGGGTGTCTTTCTACAGTTTGGGATCCATCTGTTACTATATCAAATAAAGTCTGGGGGAGAGAACTTACTTGGTATGGGCTTGGTTTGCAAGGAAAGGCTTTGAGGATGGAATATTGGAGTTGCAGGGATGAAAGTACCTGCAACAAAAGGAAATATAATGGAAGCTTGCTTTTGGACTACTTAATATTAAAAATGCTCAAAAGTATCTGGAGATAATATTGCAGATGCTCTTAAAATGAGAGACTGGACTGGATTGGAAGGGCAAATATGAGGGGACACTGGGAATGTAGAAGGGAGTGGATTGGGTTGTTTCGTTGTTGTTGTTGTTGTTTTGGGGTTTTTTTTTTTGCATAATTGACAGGTTTCTTCCTCTTTTTAAAATCTCCACTGGCAGAACCAGGGAGAATTCCCTAACTGGAGGTGATGTACGTATATGTACATGCATAATCTGAAAAAAAAGTATTTCCAAAAGCAGCAAGAGGAAAAAATGTGAATGTTCTGTAAAATTTAATTGCTTTATCAAGGTTTTCATTTCTTTCTTAGCAAAAAACGTGTAATTTTAAAGTGATATAGGCCTCAGGCAATGAACGCTTACTGTCAACAAATTATGCAGGATTCATATATCATATTTTTTGAAGTTTTTGCCATTCAATACAAATCTTTTTGTTCCTATGGCAACCTCGATGCGATCTGAAACGTACACAGTATTAGATACAAAGGGTTGGATGCAGGCCTGGTATCTCTCCTGGAATGAAAGCATCTTCTTATGCGATGAGATTATTCCAAAGCAAAGGGACCAACCAGTGAAATAAAGTCAGCCCACTCACTTTTTGGCACGTTTTTCACAGCAGCACTCGGATTGGAGCAGGGAAGAAGGGCCATGCACCAAGGCTGACCTCTCTTTGTGCCTCAGATGAAGAGCCACTGCTGTCCTGGTCACGTGGAAGGGATGAGAGTGTCCTGAAAGCTGAGAAGTGGCTCTGCGTTCTCAGATCTCTCCAGACCTGCCGCACATCACCATGCGCAGGCTGTGTTCTTTCGTGGCTCATCAAAGATGTAAAACTACTGAACGCCTTGTCTTGAGCTCAGGGGCAAGTCCAGGAGCAGCTTATAGGATTGCCTGCTCTGCCCCTTTCCATACATCCCAAGTTTTTAATTAGCGGATGTATTACTGCCATTACCACATCTAAATACCAGAGGCAATGTTTTCTCTTGCAGAGCATGAATAAGAGCAAGGTTTAGCACTAAGCTTGTGCCTCCCTCTAATACAGATACTAAATGATTCATGTTCCAAATTTGCTGTTAGGAGAGGGAGCATCATAACCTCCTTAAGTTCTTATTAACTGGTTTTACTTTCTTTAAAATGTATTTTGTTAAGCAAGCAAAACATAAAAACTTCACATACTCCATGATTGATGACCTTTCTCACTGAGTCTGTGAACAGGAACAACTGAAGAATATTGGTGCAATTAAGAAGTTTCTGCACAGGCTGTACACTAATCAAAATGACTCAGACAGGCATTCAGCTGGATCATTGCCCCTCATGCCTTACCTACTGTCAAATCAGCTCCAACAGCACCCACGAACGCTATTTTAGGCACATCAGCAAAATGCCACCATGAACTTTGAGCAGCAATTATAGGCATAAAATATATTGGCCTTGCAGTGATTTAAGATGAACTCCTCAATAGCATCTGTCCAGACGCTAATCTCTTACCATGTTCTACTTTTCCTCACCTTACAGGTATTAGCTGTTAGGGAAGCATTCACATTTTCCCAGACAAAACCCAGACTTCAAAATGTAAAAGCTAAACTAATCCTAGTGGCAACAGAGCACTTGTGTGGAATGTCTCCCTTTGAAATGCCAGTTACTAATGCAAGAAGTTCAGTGGAATGGAAAGAAATTTAGGCCAGATGGCAGTGCAGGGAATGTCTATTGGATATTAATGTCTGCTGTTCTGGAATTGTTTTTTAAACAGCTTTTTTTAGGACTACAAGAAAGAAAGACAGTTTCAATGGGCATTAAGTCAGGCTCTTCTGCTGTTGATGGCGTTGTCTTCTAAAGTCCTTTTCTTGTATTTGATGTAGTTTCTTGATGTAGTGAGGTTTTTATCCTGATTATAGAGCTATTCAAAAAAACATTGGCTTTAATACTTATAAACCTTAAAATAAAATCCTAGAAGAGTTGACTGGAATGAACCTCTGGAGGTCACCTGGCTGACCTCACCTGGAGCAGGACCAGCCTAGATCAGGCTGCTCAGGGCCTTAACCATCAAGTTTTGAATATCTGCTGGGGTTAATATTCTTTCAGGTGACATCTCAGCATGTCAATGCCAAAAATGACCTCTAGCTTGAACAGATCATGGTCGTCAGTCATGGACAACCACTTGACTTCAGATGACACCTAAAGTCTCTGAAAGTTAAATTTTCTGTGTACCAGATGCTTGAGCTTCGTCCCTGATCTCTTGGTAACTCCTTACACTTCATAGGGATGCATGAGTTCAGCCCCAGAACAGAAGGACTAAGTCTGCAATATACACGGAACTTTGATTTTTCCCTTCTTGTTTGTTTGTTTCTCTGGGTTTTTTGTGTTTGTTTCATTTTGTTTCTGGTACAAAAGGTTTTTAGTGGACTGGCAAGGCAAGACCCCTTCCAGCTCTTCATAAATTCCTTTGTGCTGCCACACTTTATAAATTGAGATTTAAAGAAAAAAATTTTCAAGGGCACAGAGTCTTTCAGCCTAAAAAGTAGTCAGTGATATGTATTAAGTATAAAAGAGTTCCAAAAGGTTGGATGCCATGAAGTGGATGCCAGTAATGTATTTTCAAATGTGTCTGGGCTTTCTTTTCCTTCTTTTTGTCCATTTATAATACTCTTACTTTCTTTTGAAACAATTTCACGGTTTCTCCTAAGACTGCACAAATTGATTCATTATATTTGAGTGGTTTTTAAAACAGACAAAATGACCAATCTGCTTTTTGTAAAAAAAAACAGGACTTTCAGTTTCCTTGTGGCCTTTAAATCCTTTTTCCTCAGCTGAAGTCTCATTGCAGTTTATGAAGGAATATTCTCTGAGCGTAGATGAAAGCCTGAAGTGGCAGAAAGGAAAATAAACTCTCGGCTATGGGAAACAAAGTCCAGGAAAATCTTGGCTGGTGAAATTAGAGTAGATTGAGGAGGTGATCACCTTGTTTCTCAAATCACACAAGAAAACCAGAAGAAGGGAGAGGGACAGTTTTGTAGAGAGAACAGCAAATGCCAATTTGAGTAGGTGCTCCCTGAAGTCGAGGAATGAGCAGCGCCAGTGCTGCTGCTGCTGCCACAGGGCACGTGGCAAGTGCGCCCTGAATATTGGCAACTTTACACATTTCTGTGCAATCCCTGCATTCTCCCTATTCCAAATTTTCTCTTTCCTCTTCCCTTTCCTCTTCCCTTTCCCTGTTCTTTTTCTACAGAGCCAAACCCACAGCTTTGACTCCTCAGCAGCTCTGTCTGGGCTGAAGGTGAAACATCTTCATCCACTAAACGAGGGAGCTCGCTTTCCACCAGAGACAGGCTGCTTCTCTGCTGAATGCATACAATATAAATCAAAGTATGTGCCATTATTAATAAATAAGGTATTGGGTAGGCTTTGTCTGGAAGTCTGGTTGAAAGCACTGATTACGATCCAATAACTTTTGAAAAATGCATCGTTGCCTTTGGGATATTGAAGCATGGAATAATCAAACTGCAAGTTTGCAGAAGCAGGGTTGTAAGCACAGAGAAGGGCTATTTTCAGCAACTGCTTCACTTGTAGGGTTAAATATCTTTTTTTCCTGATTTACTGATGAATATCCCACTTACGCATTTCAGAATACAAAATGAATTATTGAATATTTTCAGTAGATACATTTCAAAACTGTGCTCGTTATCAAAAATCAATGGTGATTGAACCTGCACTTGGGGTTTGTGGTGCTGATATTTAGGATTTTAGGAGTACTATGGGCCAAATAGAAAATGAATTGACTGCTATTGAAAGGAAATTTTGTGCAGCAATGCTAAATTCAGACGCAACATCAACTGTTTTATTGGAATTAAACATCTCTCAATTCTCTTGAGCTTTAATCCTTGCACGGAAAGTGCAATTGTGCTACAGCTGATTACAAACAGGAAAGTTATTTCTTCTGGCTACTTAGTCTGGCTACTACTGGGAAAGACTGAAGAAAATGTGCTTTTCTGTCCATGAAACCTTCAGGTCCTGTTTGGATGCTCCCTCTGTCCCCAGAGAAAAGGAATCTGGACCCTGATCCTCTGTCTTTTGTAGGATCAATCACGTGCAGCAGTGGAAGTTACAGGGAGGGAGTCTGATGTTTTACCCAAATTCTTTTCCAATTCCATATTTCAATCACACCTGTGTACTTCTCTTTATATACAAAACATTTCCTGGGGACTGCATGGGCAGAGGATAAGGGTTTCCAAAGGTGTCACTAGAACAATCTGCAAAATCTGCAGGGAGAAGCACTGCCCAGTCCCTCTGTGCTGTGATTAATAATCCCAGTGCATCTTAATTCATCACAACTTGATGAGAGTGTGCATTACAGATAATGCTGCTGTAGGACAAGGGAGGATTGAACACTCAGCAGCAGTGATAAGAGGAAAAGCAGCATAAAAG
>VYZR01092119.1:3154-21954 GCA_013400675.1 Oxylabes madagascariensis
CATCAAACACAAAAACACGAACCAACAACTTCATTACCTAAAGAATGTCACTTTTATCCCAAATTTATGAAGTGGGGGGAATCAAAAAACCTACAAGAATTTATAGTCTGAATCAAAACCTCATGGAAGCACACTTAGCCAAGCCATCTATTTTCATACTGCTTCAGTGCTTACTCAGAAAAACATTAGAAAAAGCCTAGCACAAGGTTGTCCAAACAAAACAAAAAAAAAACAAACCCAAGAATTAAAGTTATCTAAAGAGCAATGAAAACTTTCTCCACAGCACAGCTTACTTTTGATGTAATCAAATCAAAGATTAGATGCTTTGTGCTATTCTAACACCATGTGCCCCAAAAGAAGATGAAGGCAATGGAAGAGAAATAAATGTGGATGGCCTTGATTTAAAAACCAGTCTTAGTTAATACAAGATAATATCTACACACCTTAGGGGGGAATTTGATATCAATGTTAACATCGCTGGTCTTAAAAGCAAATCTAGTTAAACAGGAGCCATACATCCTCAGGGAACAGTCTGGAGAGAGAGAAATATCATTATTTAACAGTTAGTAAATAATTTTTTCTTTAGTGGATGATGCATACCTTGCTTTAGATACTGCACCTCCCAAGTGGCACTCCCAGATTAATGAATACTGAACCTCTTTCTCACTCCTGTGAAGGTTAGGCATTTACATAACACAGCATCACAGAAAAACAAATAATTCAATACTGTNCCAAATGCCCAACATTTTCCAAGCTGTTTTAAAGATTTTTTGCAATGCAGCTTTAGTTCTGTTTGTTTTTAACATAAAATTAAATATGAAGTAACAATAATTGTCACCATCTCAGTGTAGGATTTTATAACAGCTTTTGTTAACTACAGCTTCATTTCACTGCAGCACTTAGCCAATTATAAAATTCTTCGTTGTCTTAGACTTCTGTATGAGGCACCAATCTGTTGATTCCATCAGCAAGTTCCAACACACAGTTCATTACAAAATATTTATATAAAGCAGAACTTCAGTATAATCCAAGGCACAGAGTACAGTGTCCATTCAGTGTTTTAGTTAATAGTTACCTGCAAAGAAGTACCTACTCAGCAATAATATGAGAAATGCCACCCCATTCCATAAACAATAATTTATCCCAATTCACAATGAAATTTTCCTTCTTCAGGAAAGATGTAAACTTTCCTGTAATAGAAATTAGTGTCTCCCATACTTAAATCAGCTGAGAAATGAGAGTGTTCTCAATCCATCCCAAATCCAAAACCCTGCTCAAGCAGGGTCACCTAGNTATGTGAAAAAGCTTTGTCTTATACGCCCCACTATCAATGGAAAACTCCCTAGAGTGCCAGAACAGAAGTTTGCACTAGGAGCCACTTACAGAGCAAACAGATTAGCAAAACTCCACCCTACAAACCTCCATTCTACTCTNAATCTGCGTGGATGGAGAGGCCACAACTTCTCCAGGTAATCTGTGCCACTGTTCAACCACCCTCACAGCAAAGAGGGGTTTTCTTGTATATCTTTCTTTATGTGCGTTCTGACCAAACTCATTCAATTAGAAACATCAACAAAATTACTCTTAAAAGAGAAAATAAATCTTACACATACATAGCTTCAAGCCCATTTTCACTGCTTAGAAAGCAGCCCTCTCAGAATGAAAGTCTGTATGGTTAATAATAATAATTTCCAATTTCTTCCAATGGCTTATCACAGTAAAAAGAATTTTTGCATAGTTCTAATGTGAGCTCAAGAGAAAATCCTGCCAGAATATCAGATGTTTTCTACACAGTGCATGAATTAAATTTTTCCCAATTTACAACTTAGGAAAACACATTCCCTAAAACATAGCTGGCATTAAAAAGGAGAAAAACAAACTGTCATTTACTATTACAGAATCCCCTTCCACTACTCCTACACCTTCACAGAAGCTCATCAGTCCAAACAAGTCAGCCAGACAAAGCAACAATAATTTTCCTGAGTATTNGGAAATCAATGCTAAGAAGCAAATGTAAATATTATCCTTCTTGTTATGTTATCCCCCCACTCTAAAGAGGATCAATAAACACATCAGAAAGAAGGACAAATAAGCAGTCATATTTTCCTCTTTTTGTACATTTGTTAATTCTTTTAAAATAAACTGCCAGCCTGTATTAAAAAGTCTGTGTATATTAATATTGTACACTATCATGATGATTTAACTTCAAATGCACTCATTCACCATTAACGAAGGTATCAAAAATATATGTAAAAATAATGAAAAATTTTCACCTAAATCAAATGGAGAATACTATGAATACCTGGTAAGGGCTGTTGTATAATTTTCTCCATCTCATTCACAATTTCTTGCCGAATTCTGAAGTCCTCATCTGAGATGCCTTGTTCATTTGCTGCCTCAATGAGAGTGAAACTCAGAGCAGCCAACTGTGCAGACGAGGGTGGTGGGAGCGCCCGCAGCTCATTTTCTTCTTGCTTTTCCTGAATAATTGGTGGATGATATAAGTGAAAATTGGTATTTTAAGAGGAAAAGGCTATCTCTTACTGCTATGTGATACTGGAAACATGCTGTTTGCTTTTTGTGTCCTGACCAAACACTTCCAAAGGCACGAACTCTGCCTGGCCTAACTGGCAAATATAATAGTGTGGTCCCAGGAATGAGAGCAGATGCTCAGTGTTTAAAACAGAGGATGTTGTTTCACAGCTGGTAACTGGGGAGAGAATCTTCTGTATTTCATTCCTGAACCACATTTTCTGACACTTCTGAAGCAGAATTCATTCAAGAAAATAAAAAGCTGTAATTGTTCCTACATAATAAAAGTAACTGAGCTGGAAAAGTCACATGGATTTTTTTCAGAGTGGATTGTACTTGAAGGAAAGATATCAGAGGCAGAAGAAGTATCCCTAGCTCCAAGGGAAATTTTATAAGTTGAGTCCCATTACTGCTTAAACAGCCGGTCCCAGAAAGTACTGGATTTAGTGCACCCAATCCAACAGCAAGAACATGTCAGATTCATCAAGTCATTTGGGACTAAGTACAAAAATCCCTTGTTTCATGAATTCATCAACTACACGAAAGATATGACTGCAATAAATAATAACCATAAAATAAATATGCACTAAGAAAACACAGTACAGTATGAAATGTTTGTTTAGTTCTGGGCTGCATCTCTTTACTCTCCTGTTCTTATCTGAACAAATTTAGTGTAAGAATATGAGCATTTTTAAAGCAGTATGGGATTCTTTTTTTGTCACCATATTAGGATTTTTCTTGAGTTGGGAAACCACAGCTGCTCTGAGCTTATTTGATTATCATGTATCACACAGAGCTGTAAACAGGAGCATTTTATGAAGTAACATTAAAGAGAGTTACATAGGTATCACCATGATGCTGCACATAACATAAAGCTATCTGGGGTAAGTGTTAAAAAGTGAAACTGCTCTCTGTCCTCCAGAATTCCACTCAGTGCTAAAGAAATCTCATTGCTCAATTCTCATCTTCATGCCCAGATGAAAAGCATGGTAAGAAAGTGTTTATAGATCAATCATAGAGCTGGCTCTTTTTTTAAGCATGATGCAATTTAGGAGACAGTGAGAGAACCAGAATCCTTTACAAATAATCACTGACCATAATGTAAAAATGTTACTTTCTGAGATTTAATGGATTTATGGCATTTTTAGTCTTCCAGGTGATGACTTGCACACGTTTTAGAATTAATGAAAAACAGAAGTATGGCAAGAAATCCATGGAAACATGTGAAAGTAATTTGACTGAATTTTGAGGAATGGTTATAGAAAGAGTAATTTTAACCATCTAAATCACAAAATCCAACATACTGGGGAATCTGTAGCTCTTCATCAGCATTTGCAAAAATGGGCTGGCAAGAAAATCTGTGCACTTTTTACTGGATTTCTTGCATGTAACAGTTCTTTAGAGCAAACCATAGCACGGTACTATCTGATAAAGGAACTGGTTTTCTCTCTGTAAGCCTTAGAACAGTTTTTTATATTAAACACATTAATAAACCCAGAGTGATAAGTGAACTGAATCCTTCCCTCCTATAACTCTTCTAAACTTCACAAGTCAGCCAAAGTGAAAAAAACCATAAAAACAACACCCCCAACCCCACCTCCAATCCCTGGAGGTCTTGCATTCTTTTCAGAAAACAAAAAAAAATAGTACATTTTTATGCAATATATATTTCTCACCTAAGTTACCTTGCATTCTGTTACTAGTATGATGAACTGCTCACTACTCAGAGACACTAATTCAGAAGCAATGACCAAAAATGTCCTTTCCTCTCTGCCTGGACAAATCATCAAGCCCTTCCTCTTAAACAGAAAACAGAAATTTGTGGATCTCTGCTCAGCACATAAACTTTCACCTAAATGAACATGATCAAAGAAAACAAACCACGTAACAGAAAAAAAGATTTTAATTTAAAAAATAAAATTTAAAAAACAGAGGAGGAAAAGAAAAAAAATAGCCATCATTTTATTAACTTACCATTATATTTTTCTTATGACGTTTTTCCTTAATATGCTTATGAGCTCCCTGGATATTTTCAATGTGGACTAAGCAGAGCTTGCATAGATACTGACAGTTGGTGTATTCTGGGGAGCGCTGAGGAAAAATTGCCACAGATTAAAACAAATATTTCTACCAGTAATGTCTGAAAAACTCAATTCTTTGATTAATAAACTGTATTTAACTATTATGTAACACTTTTAAGGTCAAGGTGCTTTGCAAACATTAAGCAATCTTCAAAAAACAAGCAGAAGTGGATTTTTACCTGTATGACAAGAGAGGAGAGTGAGGGAAGGAAGTGAGATGACTTGAATATTACATTTCTCAGTAAATTTAGTGAGGTAAGATTAAGACTGAAGAGTTTATGCTTCTTAAGGCTGACCTAAAGGCCAGTAAGCCATTCCCCTGTCAGGTGAAGCTTTTAATTAGTGGATAAATCTCAGCATCTCCCCGCCTTTCTCTGATGAGGAAATGGCACCAGCCCAGCTCAGCTGTTGTGTCACAGGGTGCTGCTCTGCCCTGTCAGAAAGGGTGTGGCCCGGCAGCCTGGGGGAACACAGGCACTTCCTAATCACTGTGCTCGGCCAAGCTGGGATCCTCCGGCAAGGGCTGATGCCATCCCACTCTGAGGAATACTCTGGGATGCTCAGAATTGGAGACACTTGCAGAACAAGCACGTTTTTGTACAGATAGGCTGGCAGAGGTGGAGTGCAAAATGAAGAGTGGTCACCTGGGAGACCCCCAAGGCTGCAAGAAGCAGCCAAACCTCCAGAGATGATGATGAAGAAGGGAACCTGTTTTCCCAGGGTCCATGAGGGGACACCATGGAGTTTATTCAGCCAGGAAACCGTTAAGACATGGACTAAAAGACAGAAAGGACTCTACAAAGAGAATGGGTTGTTCCCAAATACTCCACTTTATCTGTCTCATCCTGCAATTGTATTTTATTGCTCTAACAGATCATAGCTACAGAGATTAGAAACCTTTTGAAAAGCTCACTGCAGAGACAAAAGGGTTAAAAAAAAACACTTTCATTTTTCTCCAGACTTGTTAGACTTTTCCAATAGCTGGGAGAGAAAAAAAATACTTTAACATTTTTGTCCTAATTCTAATACATCTATATTTACTAAGCCCAAAAAGTATACTGAAAATACCAGATGTCGAAACAATGACACAACAATGAATGAACACCATTTTAAGACACTGAGGTGGACCACAGATCAGTTAAACAAATCTGACTTACCACACGGAAACCTAAACCACTGTTAAATTTGGGCAAGTTTTTCCACTTACTGCTTACTGAGTTTGACCTTTTGCAAAAAAACCCCAGTCTGATACTCTCCAACTACAGAGTAAATATCAATTTAAAACATTGCTTTAATTACTAATTCTCTTTACCCCTATTTTCTCTAAGACAGGTACCTAGTAAGATAAAATTAAACATCTATTTGGAAAACAATTCATAGACAGTTACACCTGGCTACGTGGGAAGATTCAAGTATTTGATGCCTGATGACTGAAGTAGATAAAAAATATTTTACCATTCTTTCATAATAAAGTGAGTATCGGCAGTAAAAGTATTTTTGAAAAATTTTGCATTTCTTTACAATATTGATCTGCAGTATTATGCTAATAGATGTTGCCAGGAAGGCTGAACCGTGTAATAACTTCTATTTTGCCTTTATTGTGAAGACTTTTAAAATTATCTAATTGTGCTTAATTCCAATGAAAAGGGCAAAAACTCAAAATAACAAGACAGAGAAGTTACAGACTACGACTTGTGTAAGACAGATGCACCCAAATAAGCTAGGTCTCATGAAATTTGTCTTTGAATACTCAAGGAGCTAATCTATAAAAGAGCCAGTTGTATTTTAAAGAACTCACAGAGAATGGGACGTTTCCAGATCATCAGGAAAGAGAAACTTAAGAATATCTGTAAAGGGCTAAATAAGATGAGTCAAGGAATTAGACACCAGCCAGAATTAGCATTCAGAAAAATACTGTAATAAATTTTTAATAAGCACATAGGGAAAAAACAGGTCAGAGGTGACAACCTGATCTGCTACAAACAAATTGCACTAACCCAATCTTAGGGTTGCTTTTCTAAAGGTAAGTCATAGCTCTTGAAGAAGCGGCAGCAGACGTTGTATTTGAATTTTTCAAAGTCTTTGTCACTTGTCATAGTATCAGTCTCAAAAGGAGACCAAAAATACTATCTAAATAAAGAACAGTAAGGTGGGAGCAGAACTGCTGAGAGAACTGTCCTCAGAGCACTCGTACCTAGAAGCATGTGCCAAGTATTCTTCAGCAGGGGTCCTTGTAGGGGCAGAAATCTCCACATTTTTGTTGAAGAGGTGGGGAATGCAACAGAAGGTGTGCTGACTATAAACGTAAAAGATATTAACTTGGAAGAGGACACAGAAGTTGTAAAACAACAAAAATTCAGAGATCACAAAAGGTTAGAGAAATGGAATAAATAAGCTCCAAGTAAATAATATCACAGCAAGTATCATTCCTCAGGTATTATCAATTGCAAAGCATACAGGGCTGGGAACACCTGATGGACAGATTCTTAAGGAAAGACTATGGGAATCATTGCTGCTCCAACTATAAGCCAACATCCTACTGCTGCTAAAAAAGCAGAGATCCTAAACAAAAATGCCAGATTTCAGAGGGATGAAGTCAGTTTTCCTCTTTATATGTAAGACTTCAGCTGAAACTGCATGTCCAATTTTGAACACCACTTACACAATGCGTGTCTAGAGAAAAGCAACAAGAATGAACCAGGAACTAAAATCCCCAAGACCAATGAACAAAGAGAGCCCAAAAAAGGTTTGACGGCAGGAATTGGAATGATTTTCCCATGTGCAGAATGGTATGAAAAAGAAGTAATAAACTTTTAGTTATTTTCCTAGGACAACATATGAGGGATTAAAATGCTTCCATTAGATATTAACAAAAACTTCTGGGTTACCTACACTGACTTCAACATTTGTTTCACTAGAGATAATATTAAGAACAATTAGGTGAACATTTCTAAGCAGTCACCTCCAATATAGGGACTGGGACTGGTCAAGGTAATACACTAAAGAAAGCTCAAGGTTCTTTTCAGTCCTGCATTCTGAGTTTCCAGAGAACCAGACTGAAATCTTATAAGATAAAATCTTATTTAAATACTGTAACTGTAAACCTTCAGATCTAGAAAATTTTAAAAGTACTGTTCTGCAAAGGCTACATGTGCCACAAAAGGAACACTAAGTTTCCAACCCATATGATCTGCCACAATGAACAACTAGTCAACTACTGGAGACAGTATCTCAGATCAGAAAGTGACTCATTATTAAGAAGAAAGAAACAGAAGCAGCAGGCTGTAGTAGAAATACCACCCAACCAGAAATATGGTGATGATAATGAAAGAGGACACACATTTTCTTTTTTATCTGATAAATAACCCAACCTACTTTTTCAAGTCGGGAGATATAATCTCTTTCCAGACGTTCTTCAGCTTGTTTCAATCCTAGTTGCTGTTCAACTGTCAGATTAGATTCATCAATAACACCAGTGTTTTCTAAATAATCCGCTTCCAATGTATGTTCTTTTGTTGATTCAGAATTCTTTATTTTACCTAAAGCAAGAAACAATTACTTTCTTCAGAGCAATTCAAGGAGAGGAAAAGTGAAAATCAGAGTACAGAGCAGCTAAGAACCAGACACAAATTAGCGCTACATTCCATTTTTTTGTCCAAACACTGGCCAAGATCACCTTAAACATTAAAATCGTTCCAGTATGTCAACCAGTATTTTAAAAAGACTTCAGAGGCTAATCTGCTACTAAGAGTGCTGTCAAAAACACAAAATGAAAAGGTAGATTAATTCTGTGTTTCAGTCAAATTCACAGTCTCTGAAATTGTACAAAGCAAGGAAGGGTTTTGTCGTCCATAACAAGAGTAAACAAGATCCTGATGCCCTACTGCAAAAGAAACAATAAATATTAGGCATAAAATCATTGTACACAACACATTTTGTTAAGGAACTAAGTCAGAGAACTGCCTCAAAGACATTCACCAAATGACCTTAGAGTCACCAGGCAATCCCAGCCCTCAGCCTGGAAGCTGCTGGAGCCACACCTGAGCGCTCCGTGACTCCTCTCGCCCACAGTGCAGGCACTGAGCTCCGCACGCTGCTGCTCCCCAACTCAGCCCAGGGCCACAGGGCCAGTTCCTCCGCATGCCTCTGCATTGGTCACAGGCCACTCATCCCTGCAAACATCTACTGCAAATTATTCCAGCCCCTTTTACATAAGCCAAAGTGAGGGATACTTGTGCTTTGTCTTTTCTTTTTCCTTTTTCTCTCCTTTCAAAGGAGATCGGTGTCCCCAGACTAGCAAGGAATCAAAGCTGAGCAAGTTTTCAAGTCCTGGTTTCTCAGTGACAGATGGTCCCCACAGTACATAATGGTGGTCTACAAAGAGCTGACTGATCACAGGATGCTGCCACTTGAACTTGTTTTTCCTGTTAAGCACTATTAAGACAGCTAAAAAACCACACACTTTATTATTTTCCTTGTATTTCCATACAAGCAATTGCTGTAGCTGTGGGAAATACTTCAAACAGAAGGTCTACACTGGCTGGCATCTTAAAACAGTATTTTCATTAAAGAAAAAAATGCATTCTAAGGAAGCGTGACAATCCTGAGCTATGGAATTAACCTGGTGAGTCAAAGCTTGATCAATATATTTAATTTTGACATTGAAAAGTATGTGTAAGAAATGCACACTCATAAGGGTAACCACTGATGGACGATAGGTACTCCACAGCTCCCTAAATCAAAAAGCCACCTAAGTCTACTCTAAACATTTTCAGTAACAAAAAGAGCACAACAGTCACAGAAAAGAAGCAAATATTTCCCCTCTACCTATAATAAGAACTTTTCTTGCCCATTTTCCCCCTGATCTTTCTGAAAAGCAGTAATAACTGGCATTTCCCTAAGTGGCAATGATATTAGGAAGGGCTCCCCTTTCATAAGACACTATATTCACAAAATTGCCTAAAACCCACACACACTAAGTAGCTTACAAAGATGTTTTAGGTCTTAGGCATAAGAAAAAAGGACAGCTATTATCATAATTTCTTGTTCTCTAAGCAATGTGCTTGTATTAACATCATGTTCTCTCTAAATGCAACCAGCAACTTCGTACATGTGAGAAAAATAACACGAGCACAAATATTTCAAAGCCCATTTCAGACTGTCAGCAATTGCACCAGAAGAAAATGGAATAAGACAGTGTTAACTAATACTTACTGAAGTCATCAGGCTTATGTTCCATTTTTCTTTGATCTGCAGCAGTCTTACCAGGATCACCAGCCTGATCAACACTAGTCTTCGAAGTATGAACTCCCACTGGATTTTCCAGCACCAGTTTCCCTTTCTGAGTAGCTGTTAAGCTTTCCATACTGACCCCATTCCCTGAAACATGGGAGCCTGGAGCATTTTCTCCCACTGGTTGGGCTTTTGTCTGTTTCAGGTTTTCCATTGCTGATGATGAATTAGAAAATTTTTTTGCTTTTCCATGACTTCGATCCTGAACATTTGATCCCAAATCTTTAGTTCCAGGAATACAACTATTTACTTTGCATGATTTATTTTCTCCTTGTTTTTCAGAACAAACATCATTTTGTTTACTTTTTCTGCTGCTATTCCCACTTGGAGAACTTCTCCCAACATCCTTCACAGATTTGTCATTTCTATTATGTTTATAATTTTGATTAATTGTAACTTTGACTGCTTTGCCTTCCTCACAGACAAGACGGACAGACTTCCTTGGGTCATGATTTCCATTCTTTGAGCTCCTGGCCTCTTCCATTATAGTGAAGACCTGCTTCTCCTGTCTCGAGACCACTTGAAGTGCAACTTTTCAGCAATTTGCGGTTGATTTTAAATCCTCTGTGCAGGCAAGGATCGTAGCTGATTGTCTACTGAAGAAATAAGGATAAGACATATTTAAAATTAAGGAAAAAGACTAAATCTCTATGTAGGCAACATTAAATAAACTTCTCTAAAGGAAGGTGTTAATACAAGTTATTATAGGAAGCATATTCCCCCCCAAAGGCATAAATGCATCTTCACAATACATTCCGGTATTAAAGTAAAACTCATGTAAATTTTGATCACTTTGATTTGTGTTTAAAAGAGGAGGGCTATGAAGAGACAAAAAAATGGCAGAACATGCTAAAAACCACTCAGTGATAAACCTGCCAACAGCTTGCTTTTTTATTTCCTTCCTATTTCTGTCTTTCTGAGCAAAAATAAGAACCAAGATGTCTGCAACTACACTGGGAAAAAAAAGAAAAAAATTAACACATCTAAAAAATACCACTCAATAAACACACAGCTCAAATTAGCCACTAGAGAAAACTAATTCAGTTTCCAGCATGCAAGTTCCATTTTATAAATGGATTTTAAAAAGCATTTAGAGATATAGATCCAAGTATTAATAACAAACCTGACCTCTCACCTGCACCTCCTATTCTCATATAAATTAACTGCCAGCAATTAAGTAAGATTTTTCTTAGGAAACAAAAAACACAAATAGTAAATATTTTGTTTATTAACTGCAGATTAACTTTCCTCATCTAAACCTCAGGCCTTTAGGAATTAGTCTTATTAATATAGAAAATGAAGGCAAGAATCTGCAACAAGAACTTGGATTTTTTTCTTATAATAACATTTAGACACTAATTGAAAACTACAAGAATGAAGCATCAGACAAAGAAGAAAATTATTTTTGTAAAACTATAGCAAAATATGGAGTGCAGAGTTTCTCTCTTTCCTGTCCAACTGCATGTTTGGTAGGTAAATGCATGACCCATGGAAATTTCTGGGCTTTAGAGAACCTATCACTTATCATTTAGTGAAGAAAGAAATAATAGAAAAGTCTATGAATTACAACTATTAAAAGTATCACAACATGCTTTTGTACTTTAAAAACAAGAACCAGAATGAAGGATCAAATTAAAATGTCTGCTAAAAAAAAAACCAAACAAACACAAAACAAATAAAAAAAACCTTTCTGAACATTATCAGTATAAAGTAATTTTTTTTCAGGCTATATAATACAGTTACTATCTCTCATTTTAATGAGACACAAATCAGAAAATACTTCAGGATGCAAAGCATGTACTAAAAACGGTTATCGTACATCTCGATATAATTGAAAATACATATCTTTCAAAAGTGAAAAATCAAAGAAACGTACAAAACCCACAAAAATTTTCCTGCAGACACTGTTAGCACTACATTTTTAGTAAAATATAAAACCTGAGGAAGAAAAAAAAATCTCCATTCCTAAATTTGTTCCAATAGCCAAGTATTTTATCTCACAAATACATTCAGTTAATACTGCAACTATTTTCTATTAAATACTGATTGCACTTGGTTCTTACTTCTAGATCAAAAATCGCAAAGATTAAATAATATTTGCCTTTGGATTGCAGCCAATCTTTCCCACAGCAATTCTAATCAAAAAGCAGCAGGAACTCCTGCCCACCTGTACCAGCACTGCTGAAGCCTCAGGGTGGGAAGGAGAGCCCAGGGTCCCTCTAGGTTGGCCAAACTCCAGTTACTCCAGTCCCTGAGCACCAGTATAAAGCTCTAGAGAATGGAGAGCTGTTACAGCTCTGTGCACATCACTGTCTTTAAACTCTGCTGGGTTCGGTTTTTAATTTCATGTAGCCAGAAGTGAAACGGGAGCATGATTTTTCAAATTCTAAACTAATCATGCTTTACTTGCCCAGCCCGAAGAGGGGAGAACTCCCCAAGCCAAGCCGAAGCACAGAGCAGTTCCCCGTTCAGCCCCGGGCCCAGCGGGAAGCAGCCCCAGCTCCAGCCGGAGCAACACCGCCCTTCCCTAAACCCTGCTGCCTCCTCCGCCCGGGCTGCTCCCTCCCCTGGGCAGCTCTGCCGGCAACCAAACCGGAAAACCAATCCAGCTCAACATAAAGCTGGCACCAGGCAGGAGGAGGAGGAGGAGCACGCCTGGCAATAACAAACAACCCGTAGGGTGGGGACAACTCCTGTCGGCACCACTTGCAGATTAAAGCTACCGTGAAACTCCGGAGTTGGAGGAAAAGTGGGGCTGCGTTTTGGTTTTTGTATGTGTCACGTTGTTAGAGTCAAATTTTGAAAGCAGGTTTTAAAAAAATCTGCAAAAAATGTTCAAATGATTGATCTCATCCATTCAGTTAAATATACAATTATATATTCAAAGAGACTATATAATCTTTAATCAAGTGTACAAATGTGATGGGAAAAAGTAACTAAAGAAACCACTAGTAAAAACTAGAATCCAGCTAATGAACTGAGTACTGTGATAGTGTTACATATCAAGAATGTAATCAAATGTAAGTAGATAATATTAAAAAGCAGATACAGTCTTTATTCCTAAGAAATATGACTAAAGAAAGGTCATGACATTTCATAAGACAAGAATACTCTGTACGAAAAAGAGTTAGGAGTTCCACAATGAAATGCAGAATCTGAAATGCAAGTGCAATAATAATGTTGTTGAACTTTGGGATTTCTTTTTCTTTCCTTTTGCTCTTTAATACTGAAATGATTTAGCAAAAAGAAAAGAAATTAAACTGCTGCAACATATTCAATAGTAACCAAACTACCATCTCACAACGAACTGCAAAATAAACCAACTAATAAAACTTAGTATGAGAAACAAAAAGAGACCTCTCCTGAACCCAGGACAGACACAAAAAGATCATCCTCTGTCAGATATCGGCCATCTACGTATGACAGAGGGAGAGAGGGAAATGGGGAGAGGGAAAGGAGTGCCCCTAAAAAAAAATAACTGGGTTGGAAACAAAACACAGGAGTGGAGTGAATCAGTGCTGAGGTGGCATCTTTGTAGAAACCTGGATGGCACATCTTATTCACAAGCTCAGGCTCATACCAAACTGCCAAACCTGGAATCAAAGGAGAATTTTCATCCAGCTAGGCTGGCAAACCAGAGCGTTTTGCCTGCGTCTGCAAAGTGGGGTATGATTAACCTGCTGAAACCATTTCAGCATATTTCATTTGTTCAATACCCCAGAGTTACAAGGGACTCCAGTTTTCCCCCTGCTTTCTGAGTGTACAGTGCCAGTTACTCCTCTGAAATCTAGCTAAACTCTTGGCTTTTTTTAGAAAAATAATCTGGCTGAAATACAACAGCTTGAGGTCAGACAAGATACCACCTGACTTTAAACTCTAGAAAAGCATTAAAAAAATCTATACATACCTACAGCAACCAAATTAAAAATGTTTAAAATCAGCTTTGGTTAGAATTCATTTTAGGCTCACGAAGTGAAGAAACAAGAATGTTTCACTTTCATTTCTGCCAGTTTCTTTTGTTTCCTCCACCTTGCAGACTAGCATTAGGAAACTCTGCATTTGAGTTGCAAAGAATCAGGGTAAGGCTTACTTCCAAACGGGGAAAAAGAAAACCACCAAAAAACTTTCAAGAAGATATTTCCTCCTCTTCTACCACTTCTTCCTCTCAAGTTGTTCCACTGTATTCAACTCCCTCAAACACGTGCATTTTGGGTCAGACTTTGACATAACAGGGCCTCTTCAAAGATGAAGGCCAAGTTAAACTGTGAGCTCTTCCATTTAGAGTTGCTCTTTTGCAAAGCTTTTTTTAATCATTTCATTAGCAGCAGAACTGACTCTACCTGGTTTCCTGCATGTTCATTTGTGGTCCTCTGTCACACTCTCGATCACAGCCCCTTGGGCAAGCAGGGCAGACCTGCTGGAGCCCTGTCTGGTTTGTAGCTACTCCCTACAAGGAAATGGAACTTCCTCCTGCTTTTCCCTCAGCAGAGACCTCTCCTCTGCTGAGGCATAATTGTTCCAGAAAACAGACAGAAACTCAATAACCCTTTGACATTACCTCAAATATGTTCTAAAATGTGGTCTCAACTGGCTGAAATGTCCAAAAGTAGGGACTAGAGTGTAGAAAGGCAACTAAAGGGAAAGAGAACAGGCTCGTAAATTCTGTTTCCCCGGGGAGTACTAGATAAAATATAAACACAGAAAGTACTACAAACATAAGTGTTATCACCCTCTTTCTACAAAGCATTCCCTCCTTTGAGATAGTGAAACTTGCATTTTATCCAAGACCTGCTTTTATCTCTCCCATTATGATTGTCCTTAAGCTCAACTCTCCCAGCCAGCCTTCCAACAGTAAGTGGGGTGATTAACCTCAGTGCCCCCCTCGCCTCGTTACCAAGATAGCCCAACTGAACTTCCTCAACAAAAATAAAAGGAAATTCTGCAAAGGTTACTGCCACAGCCAGGAACAATAGGAAAGGTTGTCTTCTGCACTCTGCTCAGAGTGCAGCTCAGGTGATGTCTATGGACACCCAAAACGTGCTGGGGTGGGGAGGTCTTTTCTGACCGATTACAGCCTAGGTCCATTTTTCTGTCTGAGAACAAATCACTGAAACCTCTTCCATGTTCTTTGTCAATAGTTTAGAAAGATTATCACACATTTATGTTTGATTTATGATGAACTAGACATAACTTAGTACAAACTACTACCCATGCTTGATGTTTTTCCAAAGTACTTAAAACTAAAACTATCAGAGATTACTGGCCACTAAAGCGCTTCAGACTCCACCAGCACTAAACCCATTGGTATTCTTAGTAACAAACGTAAGTGCTACATAGTGTTCCAGAACTCCCTCTTACTACAGGCTATAGAATTTATCCTAGGAAGTGTGATACTGCCAAAATCTACCCAGCAGGAAGTCAGCACAGTGCACATAAACTTTAACACACAAATCAAGGGTGCAAGAAAACTGGCACTCTGGGCTCAGTGAAGATAGGAAGCTCTGATGCTGTATTTACAATGTGGAAGATTGAAAACTTCCAAGGGGTCATCATTAGATAAGTAACTGTGTATATATACATATGTAAAAATATGTAACACAGTAACAGGATGAGATCCAATTTACAAAAGTACTGCTGAATAAATGAAGTAACAAGAAAGGCCTTGGTTGATACAAAACTTAGTAACACACATAGGTGGAAATATTTTGCAATTAAATATGAAGTGAGCAAAATACGCTGGATGGGAGATCCATAAGGGATAAGCTTGTTACAGATTACTCTGCATTGACTCACTGTTTTTTCTACAGCAGTGTATGACTCAGTGAGAAGGTGAGAAAAACTAACCTCATCCAATGCCAAGAAGTACCTCTTTCTGACCCTACTACTACTGCTGCCTCCCGTGCCAAGCTCGGGAAAGCCATCCTCTCTCAGTCACACCAGCTGTGTTACAACAGTCTCCCCTACCTCTCTATTTCATGTAGGCTCCTCACACTTTTGTACATTTTGGTTCTGATCCTATGTTTTACTGCAATAGTCCTTTACACCCCAGACCCAACTGCAGCAAACTCTGAAGCTGCAAGAGGGGCAGCACCTGCCCCAAATCTCCCCCTAAACCGCACCATTCATGCTGAGAGCAGAGCAGGAACTGATACAAGGGAGCTCCAACTTCAAAAACACACACATCAGTCCAAGTACGCACGAGGAGGCTGGGAAAGCACAATACAGCACTGCTTTAGAGCCTTTCAGAGGCTTCCAGAGGCCTCAAATGATCAAAAAAACTGGTTTAAATGGCAGCCACACACTGAAAACAATTTTTTCACCTTGATCTTAACATCCACTTATGCTCAGTGCTATGCTAAATGACAATACAGCAGTATGTATTGTGGCAGAGAAGCTTACCTGCATCTTGTACTTAAGCAACAGTGAGCCCTTCACCCAAACTGGAATCCTTGAGGAAGGGATGGTCTTTGAACTGCTTCACACCAGCTGCAAACCAGTTCACAAACCACAGCAAAAGCAAACAGGTCTCCTACCAGGATCCTTATGCCTGTTCACCAGCATCCAGCACTTTCCCTACTGAAAGAAACGTGCTGAAAATCACGACTTCAGGAAAGCTGTCAAGAACACAGCCACACTCAGTGGACTGAGTCACAACCGTTTGTAACACAAAACTGACTCCAGACTCCTGTGTCCAGCTTTGCTGACACCAAAAACTAAAATCTGAAAGTTACTTCTTGCTGGCAGTGGTATTGCATGCATCAACAGAAACGAAAATAAAATCTAAGAATATCTGATAAATTGGGTTTTTTCCAAAGACCTACTGAAACCTTAGAACCAAACTTACAAACCAAGGATGCAGTATGAGTACACATGCATGTGTGCACGCATTTCTCTGAAAACTAAAAACAAAAAGAGTAAAAATTAAATTCATGTGTATTGTTACAAAATTTAGGTCCTTTGTACTTCTAAGTTAAACAATTTATCGAGCAATACACAAAATAGTCTTAATGTGCCAAAAGCACCAGAAATGTTGACTTCCACTGGATTGCTTCCATTGTGCAAATTAATCCACTAATCAAATTGCAGGATCCTTCTTTCTATGACTTCTCAGTACAAGTCAGTACCAGTATTGCATTATTTCACTAAGATAGTGACAAAAATAAACTTAATTTAGTAGAAATTATTTGTAAAGTTTAAAAAGCCAGGATTGCAACTTGAACACAGAATATACTCTCAGACAGTCAAACTACCTTATGGTATCAACATGAATATAAAAATCCTGAACCATGACTGACAAGCAGATCCACAAAGCAGTTAAGAGAGCTCCTCCTCAGGAATATCTTGCTTTCAAGCACGACACAGGGAAATCCTGAACCCTTTCTTTCTCCCCATTGCAGCAATTCCCTTCCTTCAGAGGAAGAAGTGGATAAATGCCCTGCACAGTGCAGGTGTCCCGTGGCATCTAGCAGTTTCTTTACCACTGCAAGCTGAGGTATGAGTAGAAAGTCTCAGCTGTCCTCTGTGCAAGAACAGAACACAGGAAGAACTTTCTGATCCCTCTGTGTCTATCTTCTGGGAACATATCCCAGTACATGTTCTGGGAAAAGGTAATTTTTTCACAAAATTAATTTTATGAAGGTTTCCACTAAAGTTAAGTAGAAAAATGATTAAAAAAAGCTCATTGCAAAATTGGTATTTGTAAAAGAGACCTCTTACTCCTAATATAGCACCTTCTGCCAGGTACTGTAATTAAGTCATAGTTCCATGGCTGGCTTACTTTTCTTGTCACGGAAATAATTATGTCATAACTATCTGGGGTCAGACTATCCAAAAAGCAACCACTGAAACCAGGAGCACAAGTCAAAACCATAAACAACATGTATCCTCTATTTTCAAGCAAATGCAACTACCCCTGAATCCAGGGCACGGTGCTCAGGAAGCCAATTGACGTGGAGGTGGCACGGAAATAAAAAAAATTATTAGATCCATACTTAGGTACAACCAGCATTTTAATGTACTAATCTCTACCTTCGTTTAAATCCGATTATATTGTTTCTCTGTGTGTTACGAGCTCACCCTCCTTTGATATACCCAGAAACAACCTCAAAAGCCAGGAGGCCTCAGGTAATATGACACATTCAGCCAACTGGCAAATTGCAACATATTGCAAAAGCAGCAAAGTCGTTCAGCTGTATTTGTACACAAAATAAGCCAACAAAAGAACACGACGACGTCGGCGAAGGGATGCCTGGGTGTCACTCCAGGCAGATCGCAATCCACGGAAAGGAGAACCTGTGACGGCGGAGCGGGCACGGCTCTCGGGGCAGCCCCGCACACGGGCATCTCCCCGCCGGACTCGCCAGCCGCGGTGGTCTCTGCCCCCGGCATTATTTAATCCCCCAGGGCGTGAGAACAACAAACCGCACGCACCGGCTCCGGGCCGGATGCGCCCCCGGGGGCGGCCCGGGCCCCCGCTGACCTTGGGGCGGCCCCCGCCCCGAGCCCCCGGCGCNCCGGGCACGGCGCCCGCACCGCCCCGGCCCCGCCGGGGAGCCCCCCGGGCCTCAGAGCCTCCTCTTGCCGAGGGGACCACGCGCCCCCTCCCCGTCTGCCCCGGCGCTCAGGGCCTCCCTTCCCCAGTACCACAGCGGCAAGCGGGGATGAGGGAATAAGCAGCACATTTTTTTATCTTAATGACCCCCCCAACACCATCGTAGTTTTTCCCCTCGTTTCTCTTCCCAGGCCTCTTTTTACGCATAGAATCTGCAAGGTTGGAAGAGATCACCCAGTCCAACCGTGCACCCAGCGCTGCCGCTGTATCCCCACAGCCACTAAAACCGCTGCACCCAGCGCCAGGTCCAGACGCCTCCTCAACACCTCCAGGGATGGCGACTC
>VYZR01092300.1:0-20895 GCA_013400675.1 Oxylabes madagascariensis
TTTTTTTTTTAATAAGATAAAGACACGTCAAGGATGTAGTCAGTGGTAGCAGGTTAAGGTTGCTTGTACGAATGAACCTCCAAAACAGAGCGATGTACTTGAGGGCATTGCATGTAGTCAGTGGCTGAGACAGTGAATTAACTTTAAAAGCATGGAAGAAAAATGCTTGCATCTCAATGTCTGGATCATTACTTCCTGTGCTTCTTCAGGATATGTTAAGTCTCAAAAGTTTGGAGACTTCAACCAAGTTTAAAAAATCAATTGGTCTTAGAATTTCAAACTTTAGATTCTCTGTGTTAGCTGAAAGAAAACCACTGAAAGAAGGAAAAATGAATTTTTTAAAAAAACTAATTTAACTACTTTCCTATATGTTTGCCATAAATGCCAGCTTAGTAATGAAAGACAAAAATCTGATTTTATGTTCTCAGTTCCTCAGGGCTGTAACACTGTGTTCGCCAAAGTTCTCCAAGGAAAAGAAAAATGCATCTTTTTTCTTGGGACATGGCAGCAACTGGTCTGAAGAGTCCAATGTAGAAATAACTGACAGAATTCATATCAAACTTCTGATTATATAATATGAAAATACAACATTATGCATTATGCAACATTATGCATTAATTGTAAACAGCTTGTTGCTAGCTCATAAGTTATACTGGTATTATCACAGTGTATTTTAGTTGCTTGTCTGGAACTGCCTGTGCAGGGAGGTATTTCGGGTGAACAAATAAATCAGTATCCTTTCTTTTGGGATGCTTTCTGAAATCAATAGAACCATTAAATTGTATCACTTGTGCCAACATAAAACCTGCTAACCCCAAAAAGATGCAGTGAGGCTGCATCCTCAGTGGATCAGAGAATATCAAGCGATGTGATCAGCTACCCCGAAACACTTTGATGTCTCAAGCTTTCCTCAAGGGGAGAATGTTTGGGGGCTATGAATCAAACAAATCTGTATCATGATTTTTATGGAATGTAGACATCTGCTAATATACATATAAATGGATGTGATGTGGAAAAAAGTCAGAATCACCCAGAGCTCCAGATCCCTAATTTAGGAGAATATATGTTCTCTCTATCAGAGGGCTGAAATACACAGCACTGGAGAGCAGTTTGTCATCTGCAAAATCTGAATTGCTCTGTTTATGCCCACCATTACTGTGGAAGATCTACTTTATCTCTTGTGTGACTTTTGAAGTAGCAAAACCAGATGTTAATTAAACTTTTCTAATATTCAGACTGACAGATATACAAGTGTCCTACCTAGAGAAGAGAGGTTCTCCGGGGAATTAGCCAGCACACACGCCCTTCGAGCATCAGCATGCTTTAGTAGCTAGGTTAAATTTTATTATCTTTTCCCCCTGAATTTGTTTTTTCAACAGTTTAATATCAGCCTTCAGTAGAAAATCTAGACCTTTCTCTACATGATAACAGTAAGAGTTGAGTTTTGTTTTATACTTCTGGTCTTTAAACAAAAATATAAGGCCCACAAAAGAATCATCATGCTCTAAGCACAGTAATGAAAATGATGTTCATAAGAACAAGTAACAGCTGTATTTATTGTTAAAATTTGTTTTTTGTACCAACCAAGCTGTGGAGAGATGAAGTTTTGTCTGTCCTCAAAAGCAGAAGCAACTGCAGGGACTGTGTCCAGGCTGTGTAAGTGGGGAAACCTGGTTGTGCCTCCTTCTCATTATGGCTTTGGTTGTTGGCTTTGTGAAAGCCTGTCAAGAGATTCAAGAGCAGAACAGACAATTGCAGTGTGTAAATACCTGTGTGTGTCTCTAAAACAACGCTGTTTTTCTAGTGGGAGAATTTGTAACTGTTCCATTTGTGTTTATATCTGGCACAATCAATTACAGCCTTTGGAACTGCAGGATTGACAGATCCTGTCTGTCTGTTCTGTAACTTCCCATCTCTGAGAAAGAAGCAGTAGCTCTTTCACACTATCACAAGCTCCTTTGCAAGGGGTGATGTCTGGTTCACCTCTGGAGACTGAAATGGCGGAACTGTTCTAACCCCTCCCTGCCTGTGGCTGTGTGATTCTGAATGCAGAGAGGGCTGGAGGCTGTGCCTCCAGCATCAAACATTGAGACTGTAGACAAGGAGCAGACTGCACTTCACTGGGAGGCTGGAAACGGCATCATCAGCTTTCCAGCTGCTCACTCCTGGTAAGTAAATTACACAGTGCAGTGGAATATTTAACATGCAAACAGGAGTGGCAACACACTAAACCAGCAGAACAACACGTAGAAACTAATTGCACTTGGTGAGTACCATAGCATTTAAATCACAAAATCAGCTGCTAGCAGGGATTGTCTGTATTTAGCAGAAAAGAAAGCAGAAGATGTGTTTTTCTGAGGGAAAAGGAAAAGGTAGTAGAATAAAGAGAACTACGTAAGTTTTTCAATGTATACATACCTGTTAAAAACTCCACCCTAATGTAGGATTGTCATCTGTTTCATGCAGCTATCAACTCCTTGGCTGACTGTTGGCCAGCTGTTGCTTATCTGGGAAGTTAAACCTGTGTTTTGTGAGCCATAGAAAAGCAAAGATGAAATTTCTGTTGAGATGTGTTTTGTAGAAACACATTCTGCATGTGCTTGCCTATATATGCAAAACAGTTGGCTAGAGGCAGGGATTCAAGCTTTTTCTGTGTTGGGATTGTTCAGTTTCCTTTTTTTTCCCTTTCTTCTAAGAGATGAGTTTCTCATCTTAAACCCCAGACTTATATTTCCATCTTCGTTTTCTATCCTGCCCAGATTAGGGCATGCAGCACAAGCATATTCTGTCGTTTCACAGGTAAATAGAGGCAGAGGATTATTGTAATCATGTGGCACAACTCACTGTGGGACAGAAGCCATGTGACTGGTGATATTACTTTTCATTTAAACCAGAACATCTCTTAGGGAAACATGCTTGAGAATATCCCATCTCTACAAATTGTTAATTCCTAGTTCCAGTCATTAATTACTCTCATTGACAGTTATATCTATCTTATTTCTCCCTTGAATGTGTCTAATTTTACCTTTCAGCTGCTGTTTCCTCTGTCTCTGTAAGATGGAGGAGACAGTAGGACTCACTACAGACATGAAAACATTCTTTTAAGTAACTGTTCTTGATAAAGCACATTTTTCAATTTCTAAGTTGTTTCTATATCTCTTCTCAGATCTTTTTCCAAGGTATCAAATTATTTCTTGAGCTGTGGATTCCAGCAGTGGATTCAAGCATGGGACTGTCCTTTTCCTGTTCAGACAGTCAGATGATCATATCTATCTGTGCAATTAATTGCCAGTTCAACTGATTCTTCATTGGGATCCCCAAAGGCATTTCAGAATTGCTCTTCCTACTTCAAAACCAGGAATATCTTATTATAAGGGGCAAGCAACCCCAAAGTTAGCTAATTGATGGTAAAAACATTTTAATCTTGTTAGTGTTTGCTCATTAATCAGGCTAGACATACCATACAAATTAAAAGCTTGGCCACATTCAGAAGGCCTCTGTTATCAGGAATGACCTGCAGGTCACCTGGAGTTTTTCACAGAAGGTGAATTTCATTTCGTTTCAGAGGTGAATTACAGATTTCCACAGCAAAGCAATACTCTAGGAAAAACTAAATCAAACCAGATTTTGATTAGGATTGAATTCCTGTGGTAGCCAGCCTATTGTTTATAGGGCAAAATGCAACAGGGCATCAAATTATTCTCTGGAATTATATGAGGACAGATACTAAAGAGCTGATTCTTTTTGCAATGTTGGGATAAATATACAAAGTAAAGAGTAATGTTGGCCATGGAAATTTTCTGAGAAGAACAAAAATAAAAGCTTTTATTGTAATTAATAGGAGTCTAGTGTAACTTTGAGTGAGAAGGAGGCTGAAGAGAAGAACAGTATTAACAAGAAAAAACGTAGATGTTCTGTGACTATCAGAGCACAGGGTTGTACACTGTAACTTGACACGTACTCTTTAGTAACTTATCTAAAAAGTATCTACAAAGATTGCTGGAAGGAGAACATACAAAGAAACCCCTGTCTTCCTGCTCTTCACACTGGGGTTTTTTAATTCATTGTGGCAACTGCTAGAGCTGCCTCTGCTGATTTATTACTTGTATTGATACATCTGATTCCGTAAGATTAACTCAAAGGCCTTTTTTGCCACCCTGTAATTTTTCCCTCCTCTTAATCTTTCCTTCTTTTTTTTTCCCTTAGGTCATTTAATTCCATAAACCCCTGGAGAATGCAAATGAGTCTAAAGACTAGTTTTATTTAGACTCAAGAAAAAGCATCACTGATTGTTATGTTTTGTGATCAGATTACCTGTACGTTTCATTTGTAGGTTGGAACAAGTTGTATATGACTTCTGTACTCCAAATACTAGATATTTCTGATTTTTGTTTTCTCCAATGGATTTTTTTTTCCTCCAATGCTATCTCAGTAACTGAGCAGTGAACAATCCTATTAAAACTGCTGAAGGATTTAGAGACAAAACAGCCTAACACTTTGTCCCACTGGGAAAGTGTGCCTGGTACTGTACTGGCTCCATCTTGTGGCTGAACCTGCACTGATTCTATATAACAGGTTTACCCTTCTTGCCATCATTCTTGTATAAATATCGATAAATAAGTGTGTGAACTTCCTTTATAACTTCTAGGACAAATGGCTCAAGTGTTTCTGGTAATAGAGAAATGGGGAGACAGGTTGAAGACAAGGTTAGCCCAGGCAAGCATTGCCCGTTTCCCTGTGTAGCACTGCCACTCACAGTATTTGGTTACATCCTCCTGCTTACTGTCACGGGAGCCTCAGCCACGCAGAGAACAAGCAAATACCAGCACTTTTGGACTCCAACCTGCACTAATATTGCTGTTCATTATTAGCTTGCTGTGGCCAGTAAAGCAATTCGCCATTTACCTTCAAGAGTGGCCTCCAGTTTCTACCAAAATATAAACACAGATCAGTGTTGTTCATTTTGGCAGCATTCTTTTTTTTCTAAACAAATATTCTTTCAAGTGGTTGTCATTAAACAAAATGCTAGCATTTGAACGGAAGAAAAAAGCAGATACCTTTCAATTAACCTTTTCCTGCCATCCCTGAACTGTGTTCTGTAGGTGCCTCGATTTGATTGCTCAACCACCTAAACCACGAACTCAGCACAGGAAAGGAGAAAGCACACAGCAGGAATTACAGAAGGCTGCCAACACCCCGGCTCACGGACCACATGGCTCAGCTAGTGCCTGCATCATGTCCCAGTTATGTAAGTTCATGTTTTGGTGTATAGCACAAATAGGTGTTTTCTTCAGACTGCAGAAGAGTAAATAGCTCACTTTTAGCACCTTCGGTGTTGGCAGTAGGAAGGCAGTGAGGTGCCAGGGCATGCTGGGTGTTCTGTTCTGTTCTGTTCTGTTGTAACGGGGCTTGAGTGTTACAGGATAGAGCTTCTAACAGGCACGGTGGAAATGGCATTTATCTCTAAAGAAACTGCCACAGCTGCAAGATTGCAGAGATCAAGAGAATACAAATTTTGATTGCAGAAACTGGTACAGGGTTGATTACTGGTACAAGGCAGGGTAAGACTGGCTGCACCCATATTTTGGCAGTGGTAATATGAAAGACATGTCCCCTAATCCATACAATGTGGAAACAAAGAAAGTGCCTGTTTCCAAGGAGTCACAAGCCCCAGCAAAATATGCATGACAAGAACAGTCTCTCTTGCTATGTCATAAACGACATCCATGATATCCAGGCGTGAGTGACAAAGCAGCTTTACCTTGTAATGTAGCTGCCAAGCTGGAAAACATTCCATATCTAAAATTCCGTTTTGTATCCCCTGCAGACATGCTCAGAAATCTGAAAATAAATACAGGTTTGCAAGACTGCCACAGTGAGTTAATAGTGTCAAAGTCTCACTCTCTCTGCAGTACATCATACCCATTTCATAAAGCAAATCTGCTCAGAGCTGCACTACAGTTTTAGGTGAAGGATTCCTTGCTAGATTTTGTACCAAGACAAAAATCTTTGCTTTAAGTGTGTCACTTGGTCAGGAGGCACTTTGCACACAGTACATACCTGCTGTGCTCTGTGCAGAGCCATACAGCTGCTGAATGCTCTCTGTTCTGCTCTGGGACTGACATCTGTCAGAATGTTTGCTGAGCCTGGCACAGGGACTGCTGCAGCACAGGAGAGGAACGGGGTGGCCAGGCTGCTGCAACCACAGCATAATCAGTGTTTGAAATGACTGGAACAAGGGTGGGAGGAAGCTATAAAAGACTCTCTTACATCTGCTCGAGACAGCAGCATCCAGTACTACACATAAAAGTTACCAGGCATGTGTCATAGAATGTAGTAACAATTACTTAAAATAAAGGCAGAGGTAATGCTGCTGCTTCATGTTCCACAGTGTGCCAGGTCAGAAAGTTGTTGTCTGGTAAGAGAGGGGTGAAATGCAAATATTGCAGCTTCATCTCAGCTGGTATCTAAGTTCTGGAGAGGCTGGTGCTCAGGTGATCTTACCCACACCAGCTGGGGGTTACAGCCTTCAACATCCTTCTCTGCATCCATATATTCCAGAAAAGTAGTGCCGGTGCTGGCGTACCATGCAAAGGAACTGTCACAGGTGCCTTTGTCCCGTGTTTTTTTGAAACCCATTTTGCACCCTATGTTTTGTTTTTGTATTCCCCAGTATCCTTGAGGAGACCCTGTTCTGCCAGAAATATCCACAATACAGTGCCTTTCTGGGGTATCTCAAACTTTTGGGTTCTAAAAAAATTCCCCTGAGACCTCTGGATGGCTCAAGGGGCACAGGACAAAACCAAACCAGCTGCCCTGGCAGGAGCACACAAGCACAAATCAACGTAACTCACATTTGATCAGGAAACTGATACTTGCTCTTGTGTGAGCTAAAGAATTATAGAGCAGAGCAGACAGCATTAATTGTGAGCAGAGTGAAAAGCAGGGCATGGAAACTGACAGAAAAGCTATTGGAACCAGCAAAACCCCCTGAGCATCGGTATCCAGGAGCTTCCTGTAAGACACTTTGCTGCTGCTACAAACAAGATTCTGCAACCCCTTGGATATTGTTACAAGAGAGAAATGTGTCATCTCAGCTGGGGGTATAAAACACAGCCACAGGCTGGGGAAGTTTATTTTTCATGTTACAAGCTATAATGCTGTTCTCTCAGTCCTCGATCTTGAATTGCTCTTTTGATACTTCTACCAGTACGTATGGAACGGGTGGATGGGAACGGAGACAAGAAGAACAGATTATACAAAGTTTGACAATCATAACTAGCATAATCATAATCATTAATATTCATATTAAGCTCCCAGTGCTTCACCTTGCTTCTGTGCTTCATTCCCTAGCACAGTGGTGTGCTTTCTTCGTAGGTGGTTGGAATTGCTTGGACCTACACCAGAAACGGGGAAAAGAAGGAAGAATGATCAAATCAGTCCCACGCAATGAAATTGTCTTTAAATCCTCATTTCTATTGCCTTGACCTGTCATACTGTACACCCACTGTGAGACTCAGACTGCTTTAAAATAACACAACTAAACAAATAACCAAACCCAAAACAAAAGAACCCCCAAACCCACCACATAAAAATAGAAATGATTCATTTACAGTTTCAGAGATATGTTTGTGTTGTACCCTGTCACTAGGCTAGCCTTTGACAAACACTGGAGCTCTAAATCTAGAAGACTTACTTGATATTTTTCTAGACAGTCTAGGTATTATTATTATTAAAAATTCTGCTTTTTAATGATCGAGTTTGACTGCCGTCAGCAAGGTTTTTGTTTGTATAACGCAGTTCATGGCAGCTTCCCCCCAGCAGATGGCCCGAGCACAGCCGTGACCATCCCGGCAGCTCTGCAGGACCGGGCTGGGCAGGAGCGCTTTGCCGCACAGAGCTCTGAGCTACGGTTATGCTTTCTCATTTCCTTCGAAAGCTTTTATTTGGATTTTAACAGAGGCAAGGTTTCTACTACGAGGCTGAATAAAAAGTGTCATTACGTCATTTCTAAGGCCAGTTTTATCTCTGTTATTTTTGCTTTCTGGAGACTGGATCACCATTGCTGAAAAATTTGACCCGCGGACAAAACAAATAGCAAACATTACACAAAATGGGGTTTGATTTGTAGAAAATACGTGTAAAATCCAGTACCTGAAACAGGCAAGGTGGCACAAGAACGAAAGCTCGGCCCGGGTGCAGGAACAGCACAAACTGTGGTGGTGCCAGAAAGGGCATCCTGTGCTGCGAGGGGCTCGGCCTTTGCATCTCTGCGGAACTGAAGACTCTGGACCAACAGGGATCATCCTTTGCTGCCAATGTCTTCCAGTCAAAATAGAAAAAAGATGTGAGGGGTAGCCCCCTTTATACCCTACACTCAGCAAGACTGAAGTAGGGTGGAAGTGATTAAAGGGGAAATTCCATGCCTAAATCTCTGTCTTGGTCACTGTATTTCTTAAAAACTGCAAAGTTTAGCAGTATAAGGTATTAGCAAGTGTGAACTAAAGATCTACATCTCCACTCCCTTCAGCAGGTCCTTTTCAGCCCCATTCAGCCCAGAGGTGTCCAGGTCACCACATCTGCACTGTCAGTGGGGTTTGGGCTGGGTCACCTTCAGAGGTTCCTTCCAGCAGGATTTTTCTATGGTTGCCTTCAGGAGCTCGGCTACATTTGACAACAGCTACATCTAATGGCACTGAATTACACAAAGTTCTCAGGATGGACTGCCTGTTATCCAGGAAGGCCAGGCATTCATCTGACCCCAGCACAGCCTTTAAAGTGTAAGAAGATTAAAGAGAACAGTAAAACAACAAGAAAAGAAATGATGGCACAAGACATCAAATGTAAACAAAATCATTGCAAGAAGATACCAGGCAGGACACTTCTGGCTGTGCCCGTTACTTCCTGAGGGAGACTGGGCACTGGGTGAATCCAGTTTTGGGGTTGGTTTAAAAAAACCAACATGGCATTGGAAAACCCAACGAGTAGTATTGTAGCAGCTGCTGATTACCAAGCCCTGGAAGCTGACAGCCTGTGGTGTGGTCTCCAGCAAGAGGAATTGTGCTCACAGGAAGAGAGCATGAGCTGGGTTTACATTCTCTGTTTCCCTCAAGCTTTTCAGAAATTAGTTAGCTCTTCACTGCCTGAGTAGGTGCAAGGGGTTTACAGACGCATTTATTACCCCTAAAAAGGCCATACAAAGAGTTTGTAATTTTTACTAGTTTACCTGAAGATTATTTTATTCCAGGGAATGGAAGGCTTCACGCCCCCTGCTCCAGGAAATAGCACAGTTAGCAAGCAGGAGCAAGACAGATCACTGAAAGGCAATCACACTTCTTTTCACAGTAAAAATTACCAGATATTCAAATGATTCATACATTCAAGTAAAACCAAAATATACACATGCAAAATTTCAGTAATTGAACACAAACATGTTATCATGAATCCATTCTCAGTGCAAGTGAATGCCAAGACAATTCCTGAATATCCTGAAATGAGCACCTTAAGAGCTGAAATAGACTTTCCTGCCTTATTAATTGCTACCTTTGTTTGATGGGGAGAGTGGCAATTTGCAGATAGAAATATTTATACAAGAAATGCCACGGGCTTCATTGTTGCTGCCCACCTCTCTACCCACCAAACCCACCTGGATTATAATCACCACCTTCAGACAATCCCTGTTGCACACACAAATTTCATTCATTCAAGCACATTGATTTGGAGACATTTTTGTTTTCTAGTCCCTTTTTTTCCCCCAGAAATTTAATTCAATAGCTATTACAGACATGGCATTTTATTCTGAAAAGGATTGTATTTGTATTTATTCTTTGAGCTCAGTGTTTCATTTAATAGGCTTGTTGTAAATAAACTTTATTACCCCTTGTAGTAAAAGGCCACAAGTTCCTGCTTTGAGAAACTGTTTGATCCATGTTAAGTGAAATTGTTTCCAGATAAATGTTTCCATTTGGTATTTGACTCTGAATTCACTTAAATACCTTTGGAAGACTCAGGCTCCCAAAGACTGTAACAGTTGCAGAGAAGGGGGTTTAAAGGGAAGAAAACAGAAGAATTACAGAACCAGTTAAAAGTTGAGAAGCAGAAATACTGTCATCTCCAAAAAGTGAGTTTTTCCCTGCATACATAAAAGACAGCTGACTAGGAGCCTCAGGTAGTTGGGAATTATAAGCTGCTTCTCTCTTCAGCACTGCAGAAAATTCAGCCATTTGAATATTTCCTAAAACTATTTCATATTCACCTCCCCAAAGAAAAGACATGAAACCCCTTAAGTTTTATCTGCTGCCCCACTGCCTGATGACAGGCCTTCCACAACACATGGACACATGCGTTCATGAGGGCAAATCATGAAGGCCTTCACAGCTGGCCGCTCATTCCATCTCCTCAGGACCCATTTCTAGGAGAGGGAGCCCTGCTCCTGAGCACATCTCCCAGCTCCCGGCATTCCTGCTGTCCCTCTGCTCCAGCCCAGCCACGCAGCCTGTGCTGCTCCACTGCCAGCCTCGACACCCACAGAGAGTGCAGCACAGCAGCACATCTGGATTTTGAGCTAAAACACAGCACTTCGTGTTCTCCACACAGGTCAGACCTCTTCCACTCTCTTCCGCCCCTCTCTCACTTGGATAGGAAACACACCAGCAGGCTCCAAGGACACAACGCCCCAGCAACAGCTTCCTCATCAGCTGCCCACTGTAAATAATCCTGTGTTCTGTACTTGCCATACAAATGGTTAGAGGTATTTAAATAAAACTGCATTACTGCTCCCCTGACAATCAGTCTGACAGAAGGGTTGATTTGCTGTCAGCTGGCAAATAATGTGGCAATGTTCCTGCCTAGGAATAATTGCTGTCAATGCTAGAGTTGCCTGGAACTTGTTAATAGGACCAGATTGCTGTGGAGGCTGGTCAGCAAAAGTTTCCTCATACAAGGCACAGGCACAGCCTTTATAATCCCCAAGTGATCCTCCAGGGAAGTGCAGTGAGGACTGACAGCTAAGGCAGTGTCACACGTGTACAGAGCAGCACCACAAATAACTTGATTGTGCGTTTACAGTAATTTTATTTACAAGTTACCACATGACACCTGTAGTACTACAGTTTTTATAACACCATTAGCAGTAAAATAAGTCACATCTAAGAAGAGCAGGAGGCAGCAGAGAAAAATGTGCACAGAGAATGCAGAAAGGCTATTTAGCTGTAACTGAAAGTAGGTATTTTTCTACAGACTTAGAAAGCGAGAAGGAATATATGTTGAGAAGAACAAGCTCTTCAGCCCTCTTATTTCTACAGCATGAAATTTTTTGTACAGTGACAATTTATAATAATGAGTACTACACTAGCAGTCAAATGCAACTGATAGGGAAAAAACTGTCTTAAAATCTTGCCCTTTTCAGCACCCAGAAATGAAACCCAAAGCTTCCCTTCGAAGGGAGTTATCCAGGGCTGGTTTACTTGCGGAGCCAGTAGTGCAGAATTGCTACTGGGGAGCAGGAGGGAACAGAACTTATGACTAGAGAGTTCCCAAGCATTGCATATTGCCTGTGAGGTCTTACCTAGTTTTAAGTAGTTGGTGAGCAAAGTCAGTTGCAGCATTCCACAAGTCTTTTTACAGCGCCGTGCTCTAAAGCTGAGTGCAGTTTAGCAGAATCCCAAAATCAAGCAGAGAAAAAAAGCCCTTCTGCTCTCTTATCATCCTTGGCTCTAATGATGCTGGTGTTGAGCCTGGGCCTTTCCCAAGAGGAACAATGTGGAGGAGCATATCTGGAGAAAGACTCTAGACTTAGATGTATTCTGATGACAAGACTCAGAAGAAAATAAGCTTAATGCAGCACCAGGTGCAACCCTTTTCTGCTTCAAAGTACAGCAGAAGCTTCCAGAAAGCAAACAAGTGTTATTCAGGACCTGGTTTTCTCCCAGACGTCTTTAATAGCCTGGAGCAACTGACAGTGCATACAATCCATGCTAGAGGCTGTAAAGACAATGAAAATACAAGCTGCACAGTAATAATTATTTCCACTACTAACTACACACAGGATATATTGCTTTTGGTACAATGCCATTTATTGTCACAAGAAGAAAACCAGTGATTAAGTTGAGCACATGAATTATGCAGACCTTTGCCATGCTGGAACAACAGCATATTTTACTTACAGAAATGTCACCAAGTCAGCTGTAAAAACAGCTTAACACAGTTCTTCCAAAATACCAAGCACATCCTCAAATCCAAGTTTATATTAAGTTTAGCTACAACAGAATGATTAAGAAATGGTTTTGCTTTCAATCCCCACTTTTGTCTGGAGTGCTGAGCTTACACTGCAGGAAGGGAAACAGAATCAAAACACGGAGCTACAGTGACAGCCACAACACCCACTGAAATATTTCTGAGTGGGCAAACTGGCCTGCAAGTTTGTGTCCCCTCCACACCTGTGCAAACCTGCTCAGAAAGCCTGCAAAGGTATGTATGTATACAAAAACTAACAAAAAGTTTTTTAAAAACACAGAATGCATTAAAAAGTTTGAACTCTTGAGTCTGTGGTGCCTCAACTGTAAGTTAGATATTCTGAGTTTTAACACTTCCAGGAACAAAGAAAGGATTTTTAGTCCAAATTTCAGTACTAGCTATCAAAATTAATGGTGACCTAGGAGAAAGGCTTGACTAAAAAACCTTCCAGCTCTCTTGTGGTATCATCAGTTCACTGAGTCTCAAGCCAAAATTCTGAATATTCAGCGTTTTTGCATTTGCAGTTTTAAGGCAGAAAAAGATGTTCACAGCAAGCCATTTAGTCTTGGGTGTTACAAAAAAATCACAAACAACAAACCAACAAAAATAAACAAAAAACAACCTCCCTAAAAGGTGCATCNGGAAGAGCAGTCACTGGAAGAGGAACTCAGTGAGATCAAAGGTCAGCCCAGTGCAAGCAGCAAGGCAAGGGAGGAGCAGTGCTGCAGGCAGCAGCCAACAGCTGAGTGCACACAAACTCACAGACTGGGAAGAGAAACGCAAGTATTTTTATTACTGTCTTTTTAGCTGAGAAAACACTGCAAACCCAAGACCCTGGTAAGGTATTTCTTGCTCTTTTCAGGGAAATCAGGAATGGAAGAATTCAAGTCTCCTCTCTTCAGCCTTCACATACAAACACAACCTACCTCTGTACTAAGCTAGAAGGATCACACATTTCTCTACCACACTAATCAATCAGCTGGAAGGAGAAGGAACTTCAGGAAAAATGGGCTCTGTGTGTGTGCATGTTGAGAAGAAAACAAGAGGCAGCTTTAGGGAAGTTGCAGGAAGTTTTCAGTATTCACAAGGTACATCAGTGAACCAGGATCAATACTCTGCTGTTTATCATCAGAAAGCTCACAAATCCTACAGAATAAAGATTTTTTTTTAACAACTGGAACTTGTTTAGGTTCACTTTAAACACAGAAAAAAATAAATTGCCAATAGCAAGATGTACTGAAAAAAAGGGCAGAGTTTTAGAAAACACGTGAAGGAAAGTCATCCATGTCATTTATAAATTACAGGGAACAGACAGAAGGGTTACAGAACGGTCCTCACATCCACCTCCCAAGGCCAGGCTTCACACAAACAGTTCATGAGCGGGGCTGCATTTCTGACGGGGACGTGAACACCTCTGACACCAGGGTGGTGCTCAGCAGACACACCGAAGTTGCCTTTGGAAGCAGAGTTGAGGCTCTAGAACTCCTTCTGAACTGGACTGGACTGGAGTGGTGAGAAGATACATGAGAACAAGGTAACCACTAACAGACACAGGATACGTTCATGTGATGATGTTTGTGAGTCTTCTACATGCCTCAAATGTTTTTGATTTTTTTAAGCTTTTCAGTGTTACATATATACAATTTAGTAGAAAGAATAACTGAAAATGAAACATGCACAACACAGAATTATCTCTGGTCTGCAAAGTCCTGGGTCAGAGTTCTGCACAACTTGATGCCATGAGACCTACATTAATCTCTTCCAATAAACACAGCTTGTACTCAAAAGCAGCTCCTTGCCAGCCTTCCTGAGCATTTGAGTGCAGCATCTGCCCAGCACCTGGGGGTGCTCACTGGAACCACCACCCCGACCCCATGTGCCCAACAGCTCAGGAGCTCACTGAAGCTTACAGATGGAGAGTTTACAGCCAGTTCTGGTGAAACACGGGAAATCTGTGCGGTATTTCAAACTAATCCCACTGAAACAAGGATCGCAACGTTAAGTCAATCAGTTGCTTGTCAAAACCTTCCTGGAGTCAAGCAGCTGTGCAGTTGTACCTTGAAGTCCCTCCCTGAAGTGCATGCTATGGTGAACACACCTTTTGTCAGGGGAACAGCCACAGCCAACAAAAATGTAAGAACACACAGAAACATGGCAAAAAATGAAATTCTGTATTATTCTTGGGGCAAAGAAATCTACTCTGCAGTGAAAGCTAAGAAGGGGACTGAGACATGAATTTTTACAAGCCAATTCTCAGAGCTGTTACAGAGCAGTCAGTTATGGTTAAGCTTTCTTTAGTTCCAGGTCACATTTTTGCCTTTTCATATTAATTAGAGAACTTTTTAGCTGCCATTATCCAGCTACACCTTTTAAGAGTTCAGTTCTTTGAAGAAGAATTAAAAGTCCATGACAGTGATATGAACTTGCTTGCACTGCTTCCAGAAATCCCACATTTCAAACCCCTGGTTGGAGAAGAACCTTTTTGTACTGAAATGAAAACATTTGGTTTCTAGAGATTATGCAAGTAATAATTTTCACAATTTCATGGGAACAGTGCAATATGAATATCCATATAAAGAGTGTCAAAAAAGCCCACGAACCATCAGATACAATGAAATTGATTTGCATCACTCAGCAGGTCAAGATTTCATAATTTTCTCACACCAAAGACAAAACATTTCTGCCTGTCTATAAAGAAAGCTCATCTCTGTCTTTTTTTTTTTTTTGATGGCTTCCCTAATTTAATTCCAAGCTGGTACAGTTCCACAGGGGGACACACCTTGAGCAGTTACAGCTCGTGCCTGCAGGCTGCTCCCCCTGCACTTCCAAGGAGGGGCAGTTTTGGATCAGCCAATGGACCAGCTCAGGGCAAAGCAAAGTCCCAGTCACTCTAGATATGCACGGAACTATGCTGGTTTGGTAATACAGGGACACAATTTAATGATTTTCTTTGCATTTGTTTTTACAAGATTCAGATGCCAAAAACAAAACAGAACATTAAGTTACCTGATTTAAAAAAGAAAATCACAAACGTTTACAACATCAAAAGAATAAGACGAAATATAAACCTTTGCTACTTACAATTGATCTATACAGATTAACCAAATCACAAATCTGTCACAATATAAATGTTTAATTGTTACAATGAATAAGAACATACAGAAAATGATTTATTTATTTTTTTATAAAATCTTCCTTTGCTTTTTTATTTTAAACTTACCATTAACTAAATTAGCTATGCAGGACTTGTGGGGTACATGACTAAGAAGGCACCAACAGTACAAAGCAAAGACAAAGCAGTTTGAGTATTTTAAGAGTGCTCTACACTGATACAACACGAGAAAAGGCAACAATAGTAAGTAAACCAGCTGCAACCTTTAGAAATTTGTTCTAGATTTACACATGTAGTCCAACTTCTACACTTCCGCCGATGTGTCACTTGGTTTGATCACAGCACACGCTACAAAAACCACTGTAAGCTTCACTTTACTAATGTGCACTTTTCACTAATTTAGTGTCTTGATTTCAATTGTTAACGAAACCATTTTGAACCACAAATGTATTTAAAACTTAGTAAAAGGATTGTTTGGACTTTTTTGTTTAAACCACTGCATTTACAAAAATATTTCCCCTAAAATCTGGGATTGCTTGAAGACATTGCTGTACAAATATAAAAGTACTATGCAAGGGACCAAATTCGTAAGTATATGGTGTGTATGTATAGACCTATATTTATACCATATCACTGTGCTGTAACAACACAATAAATTTATCAATAACCAAGGACTATATAAACTACACTAACATAAGCAAATATATATTAATAAAGTTTAAATCTATAATACAGTTGCTCAGCAAACAACTTCGACATGGTATAAATATATCGTAGCATATTACAGTGGGCAGCAACAACAGGTTTTTCTTTCTCTCATTCTGCAAGGAAGGCCCTGCTCAGCTCCTCAGGTTTTGTTTGGCCACTGCAGAGTTCTGTCCCCACTGCCACTCCCGGAGGCTCCCGGCGCACACGGCCCAGCTCTGGTGTCACAGGGGTGAGAAGAGTCTGGCCACAGGCAGGACAGCAGAGTCAGACGCTTGTTTGCCAAAGCATCCATGAGAATTTTGTGTTTGCATATTTTTCTTCAGCTGTAAGGTTGGAATGTTTTTGACAGTGAACTGTTTACATTCCTTATTCCCAAAGCATCTTTACCATGAAATATGCATGCTACTTCGATTAAGAGTTGCTGTTCTCCGCTCTAAAATATAAAAACTGCATAAAGAAAAGAACCCAATGTAAAATGATGAAATAACTGACCTAACACAGTGTTGTTACAGGCACCTTCTTTAAACTATTTTCAAAATCTGACAAAAAAAAAAAATCGTGCTTCAGCATTTGATGCATCAACAAATTCAACCCAACAATGTTTACTGAATTCAGTAAAAGATTGATGAATGTGGTTACGGATCCTGATGGATGCCAATTGGATTCAGCAAAAGTAGTTAAGAAAGAAAGCCCAAAAGCACCAGACGTTAGGTAAAGCAAACCCTCGGCTTCTCGCTCAGAAAGACAGGATGCAAGGGTAAGTCTACACCTCCCCAAACATCCCAAATTAAAGAAAGTATTAAAAAAAAAAGAATTGGGAAAGAGAAGGGTGAAGTAAGCTGCCAAAGTTCTTCCTTAATGAATTAAAACTGAGGTGTTACAAATTAATTTCAGTAACAGTCATCTTTCCAACCGTGCCAAAAATGATTCCTGTTGTAATGATGATCATGCAAGTAGCAGAGATTCTAGAAATATTTCAACTTTTCAAAACTGAGTGAGAAAAGCATTTTGGTAAAGATGTGTAGAAAGGTCAAGAGAAATTTCTACACTGGTATCAACAGTCAAGTGCGTATTTCTTCGACAGAAATGTTTTTAGCATAGGTTCCATACCACGATTCCATGATCACTTGTGCAGTGTCCTGACAAAGCTCCATATTTGTTCCCCACAGCAGAGATTTATGTACCACAGGAACTTCCTAATAGAAAATGCCCTTTATTGATGAACCCTTGCTTATTAAAAATTAGTTTTGGCAGACTAACACTTAAACTATAGGAAAAAGAAAATTTTGAAATGGAATCTTGTAAGCACCCTTATCTACTGGAGTCTAAGTTAATGGCTTTCTAGATTTCTCTGAAGAGCAGACTAAATGGTATGAGGAAGCCTGGAGTTATTAACCAGCCAGCATCCTTATGTACTACAGTAGCAATTGAACCTGATTTCCATTCAAAGACATTACCCAAGAGGAAATCAAAAACTAATTCTTAATGTTAATGTGAAGATATAAGATTTAAATTTATTTCCAGGAATTACAAGTGCATTTTGTTCATATTAGCAAGCAGTCTTTATACAATCCATTCTTCACTGCTGCCAAAATAAAATGAGAAAAAGACAGCAGAGATATGAAAAGCTAAAAATAGAACGATTTTTCCTAAGTTATTTGTTGAATAGCATTTCAGTTGAACACAACTCAGAGGTAACAATAGATTATTTTTTTTCTCAATCATAGGCATGTGGCACTTAGACAATCATCTTTGCACAGAAAGCTTTAACAGTCATGCGAGGGCACAGTAATTATTTTCAACAAGGCAAATTTCTCACCACAGAGAGCAGTGGGGAAAGAAAAGGAGGCACTGCACTGGAACATAACACCTAGTAAACTCCACATTATACAATTTCAGTAACAAATACTTGAAAAGATCATTAAAAGGTATACAATTTTAAACGTTATTTAGTGCTAGCTTTGTTTGGTTGTCCTAACTCAGCATTATCAGAAAAGTTTGATAGTACTTGACAACAGAACAGTACTTCATGTCACGAGCTCATGGAGGCTTGATTACAAATCACCATAGTGTAGGTTGCAAGAAATGAACTTGAGATGCTGACATGCTGTAGGAGCAAAAGTAAAATCAAACTTTCTCATTTGAAGATGCAGTGTTCCTCTCTGCAAGAATCTGAATGTCAGTGATTAGATTCAAATGTCAAAACTATCAATCCTCATTTGAAGCATTTCATTGGTATGCAGGATGTAGACTGAGTTAATTAACATCGTATTTTGGTTTCTTGCTTGCCACCAGATACGGCTGCCTTGCCCAGGAAAAGCACTGGCCATGGTGCCATCGTGGTCTGCGTTAACCCTTCCAGCACTCAGGGAGCAAACAGCAGCTGCAGCTGCCACCTTGCCTTTGCACGGGCCGTACAAACTCTACTGCGTGGTAGGAACTTTGGGAGTACTATGCCTCCAACGTGGGTAAACTTTAAATGATCTCTCTTAGAAAAAGCAGGGAGAAAAAGGTACAAATTTTGTCAATACATGGGAAAATGTTTCTTAGGTGAATTCAGTTAAGTTGGGCTCCTATGTGGCTCTTACACTGGATAGAATATCTGTATGTACAGCACAGGACACCCAAACAAGTGCATAAGCAAGATTAACATGAACACAACTTATGCTGCAATCCATAGCATAATGGTACACTCTGCTGGATGCTAACCAACCATTTCTATTTAAAAAGGACGTGCAAAAAAAATCTGGGATGTCACTGACTTAAAGTGCCCTGAATAGTAGCTTTTCTGAAAAAAAAAATGCCAGCGACTTCAGTAAAGTCAGAAAAACATAGTTCATGGTGTAAACGTCTTACAGGTTAATGAATTATCTTCTTGGATATTGATCCAGGAGTGAAAGGAACCACTGCATCTTTCAAACCAGAAAGCAAGCAGTTAAAACACGGGCAGCAGTAGGTGCACGTACAGTACAGTACTGCAACAGGTCAACAATGGGCATTACGCATAGGAGTGTCAATTACAATTCTTCAGGCTTAAAAGATTCATTGAAAGCGTGAAAAGCCAAAACTACCAGGAACCGCCCTCCTGAATGGCTCAAAGGAGTTAGTGGATAAGCTGAGAGAGGCCACAAGACATGACCAACAATAAAGAACTGGGAAGAGGAACAGCAACGTTTGAGCATGCCCAGTCCTTTAAGTCCTTGTCCTACAAAAGAGAGCAGAGACATATTTCAGTGAAGGAAGTTTAACATTACCTTTTAAAACAAGCCCTTTCCTATTTCTGTGCTCTGTGCACACTGTGTTTAAAATGAGCCAGAGCCAGCAGGATCTACAGATGTTAAAAAAGAATTCTGAGACAGTGGACATCAGGGCATTCCATTTTAAATTCTTAATTCTTCAAAAGATTAGGAAGATTAAACATAACTAATCAATGAAGTACATTGTTTGTCTGAACCAAAAATCTGTTATTTTCATATTGCTCCTCAATTCCAAAACCCACAGACCAGGGACACTTTGAATCTTGGGAAACAGCCAGGTGAGAAGAGCTGGCTGACAAAGCACAGTGGGGCTGTGCAGGGGCCAGGAATGCACAGCAGGACACTGTTACTGTTACTGTGCATTTGAAGCCAGTGCTGGGGACTGGCCCTCACCAGGATGTCAAGCAGTTGTGTTTGAACTGTAGTGCTGCAGCATAGCTGGCAATCCTAACCACAAATGACTGGGACAAATTACCAGCATATCCTGATCAAGCTAAGTACATAATTTCAATTTCAGTATTATGCTGGCCAAATGAACTCTGCATAGTAGCATTTGAAGGTAACATTTTTATCAAACCAGAAATTTCTGCTAGTAACAGATCACTGATATCTTCATCCCTAATCCTTTTATCCCTTAATCCCTAATTCAACCTAGGTAAGTACGGTCTGGGCAAAGAGGCAAGCAAGAGATCACTATGATTTACCACAGCAGTAACCACTTGCTGTCCTTCCTTGAGACTACAGCCTATCAGGAACAGGCTTCATCTGGTTCCTCAAAATTTATGTAACTTTCTTCCACCATGTGTACATGCACAGCTTTGCTCTCACAGAAAACACGGGTGGGACATTAACACCATCAGTTACCATGTCCCAGGTCTGCTCTATTCACAATGCCAGCTTACAGAACCAGTGTGTGAACCTCAGATTTCCCTACCTTTTAATTATTGCAACAGTTCCAATATCACCTAGCAATCTTAAATAAACCAAATGAAGTATTTGTAAAAATTGAAATTCGTTCATTTGTGAACTTCTAGACATCTAAATATTCAAGCCAGTGGCAACAGCAGTTACCCTATTACAGTAAAAACTGTATTTTTAAGTTTCCCCCACTTTTTTTTCTTTTTCTTTCCTATTAACTCATCATTAAATGAAAACCTAGGAGTATATGCAATGCAGGAACTGAAATCCCATTTTTAGTGCAGAAAAATTATTGCTTACAGCAAAGCCACAAAGCTCCTGCACACTGCCAGCAGAGCCGTGGATTTCTGGCAGCAAGGAAGTGCCCTGGCTCAAAACTTCACCTTCCTGCTGGAACTGCCCACACAAAGCAGTGACTGCAGAATGCTGCTCTGAGGGAGGGGAGCACAGAGAGCACAAATCAGGCAACCCAGGGCAGCCTGTTGCCTTTGACTTGTTTTTCTTTTCCACTCATGAAACTTTGATACTGTCCCCTATTAGTATCACAAAAGATTCACAGGTACTACAATATAGTCAGTGTTTGATCAATTTGGTATGAAACTCCTGAGACTTGCAAGCCTTGTGGCACAGGAAGACCAGTTAAGTTCATTAATTAAAAAAAAAAAA